>JANJGN010001950.1:0-96844 GCA_026770705.1 Isurus oxyrinchus
AGAGAGACTGGGCAGAGAGAGAGAGATTGGGCAGAGAGAGAGAGATACACTGGGCAGATAGAAAGAGAGAGAGAGACTGGGCAGGGATAAAAGAGAGAGAGAGTGGGCAGAGAGAGAGACTGGGCAGAGATAGAGAGACTGGGAAGAGAGAGAGAGAGACAGGGCGGAGAGAAAGTGAGAACGGGCAGAGAGAGAGTCTGGGGGTGGAGAGAGAGAGAGACTGAGCTGAAAGAGAGAGAGAGAACGACTGGACTGAGAGAGAGATGGAGAATCTGAGCTGAGAGAGAGAGAGAGAAGGGGCTGAGAGAGAGAGAGACTGGGCAGAGAGAGAGAGAGAGAGACAGGGTGGAGAAACAAAGAGTGAGACTGTGCTGAGAGAGAGAGAGAGACTGGGCTTAGAGAGAGAGACTGGACAGAGAGAGAATGGACAGAGAGAGATTGGGCAGAGAGAGAGATTGGGCAGAGAGAGAGAGAGAGACTGGGCAGAGAGAGAGAGAGTGGACAGAGAGAGAGAGACTGGGCAGAGAGAGAGAGGGCAGAGAGAGAGAGACTGGGCAGAGAGAGAGAGGGCAGAGAGAGAGAGAGTCCGGTTAGAGAGAGAGAGAAAATGAGAAAGACAGGGCAGAGAGGGAGGGAGATAAAGAGAGAGATTTGGCAGAGAGAGACTGAGCAGGGAGAGAGAGACTGGGAAGAGAGAGAGAGAGAGACTGAGCTGAGAGAGTGAAAGGGAGAGACTGGGCTGAGAGAGAGAGAGAGAGATAGAGACTGAGTTGAGAGAGAGTGAGAGAGACTGGGCTGAGAGAGAGAGATACAGAGAGAAACTGTGTGGAGAGAGAGGAAGAGACACTGGGCAGCAGAAAGAGAGACCGGGCTGACAGAAAGAGAGACAGAGAGACTGGTCTGAGAGAGAGCGAGAGAGAGAGAGAGAGAGAATGGGCTGAAAGAGAGAGAGAGAGACTGGGCTTAGAGAGAGAGAGAGATACTGAGCTGAGAGAGAGAGAGAGATAGAGAAGCGGCTGAGAGAGAAAGAGAGAGATGGGGCTGAGAGAGAGAGAGACTGGGCAGATAAGAGAGAGAGAGACAATGGGCTGAGAGAGAGAGAGAGAGATAGTGAGCTGAGAGAGAGAGAGAGAGAATGGGCTGAGAGAGAAAGAGAGAAATGGGGCTGAGAGAGAGAGAGAGAGACAGAAATTGGGCAGAGAGTGAGGGAGAGAGACTTGTCGGCAGAGAGAGAGTCTGGGCAGATAGAGGGAGACAGAGATTGGGCAGAGAGAGAGAGACTGGGCAGAGAGAGAGATAGAGAGAGAGAGACAGGGCTGTGAGAGAGTGATTTGTCTGAGAGTGACAGAGTGGGAAGAGAGAGAGAGAGAGAGAATGAGAGTCTGGGCTGAGAGGGAGACTGGACAGAGAGAGGGAGATAGTCTGGCCAAATAGAGAAAGAGAGAGAGACTGGGCAGGGATAAAAGAGAGAGAAACTGGGGAGAGAGAGAGAGACTGGGCAGTAGAGACTGGGCTGTGAGAGAGTGATTTGGCAGAGAGAGAGTGGGCAGAGAGAGAGAGAGAAAGAGAGCCTGGGCTGAGAGGGAGACTGGGCAGAGAGAGGGAGATAGACTGGCCATATAGAGAGAGAGAGAGAATGGGCAGAGAGAGAGAGACTGGGCAGAGAGAGAGAGCGACTGGGCAGAGAGTGAGGGAGATAGACTGGCCAGATACAGAGAGAGAGAGACTGGCAGGGATAAATGAGAAAAACTGGGGAGAGAGAGAGAGAGACTCGGCAGAGATAGAGAGAGAGACTGGGCTGTGAGAGAGTGATTTGGCAGAGTGGGCAGAGAGAGAGAGAAAGAGAGCCTGGGCTGAGAGGGAGACTGGGCAGAGAGAGGGAGATAAACTGGCCATATAAAGAGAGAGAGAGAGACTGGGCAGAGAGAGAGAGAAGAGTGAGACGGCAGAAAGAGAGAGACAGGGCAGAGAGAGAGTGTTAGAGTGGGCAGAGAGAGCGAAACTGGGCAGAGAGAGTGACTGGGCAGACAGAGAGAGGCTGGGCAGAATAAGAGTGACTCTGCAAAGAGAGAGAGAAAGAGACTGTGATGAGAGGGAGAGACCGACTGGGCAGAGATAGAGAGACTGGGCAGAAAGAGAGAGAGAGAGAGACTGGGCAGAGAGAGAGAGACTGGACAGAGAGAGAGTCTGGGCAGAGAGAGAGAGACTGGGCAGAGAGAGAGACTGGGCAGAGAGAGAGAGAGACTGGGCAGAGAGAGAGAGACTCTGCAGGGTGAGGGAGAGAGACTGGGATGAGAGAGAGAGAGACTGGGCAGAGAGAGAGAAACTGGGCAGAGAGAGATAGAGAGAGACTGGGCTGTGAGAGAGTGATTTGGCTGAGAGATAGGGAGTGGGCAGAGAGACAGAGAAACAGAGACTGGGCAGAGAGGGAGACAGGGCCCAGAGAGAGAGAGAAAGAGATTGGGCAGAGGGAGAGAGATACACAGGCCAGCTAGAGAGAGAGAGCGACAGACTGGGCAAGGGTAAAAGAGAGAGAGACTGGGCAGACAGAAAGAGACTAGGCAGAGAGAGACAGAGAGACTGGGCAGAGAGAGAGAGACACTGGGCAGAGAGAGAGAGAGGGACTGGGCAGAGAGTGAGAGACTGGACAGTGAGAGAGTGATAGAGTGGGCAGAGAGAGAGAGACTGGGCAGAGAGAGAGACTGGACAGAGAGAGAGAGAGAGAGACTGGGCAGAGAGAGAGAGACTGGGCAGAGAGAGATAGAGAGAGAGAGCGGCAGAGAGACTGGGCAGAGATAGAGAGAGACTGGGCTGTGAGAGAGTGATTTGACTGAGAGATAGGGAGTGGGCAGAGAGAGAGAAAAAGAGAGACTGGGCGGAAAGGGAGACTGTCCACAGAGAGAGAGAGAGATTGGGCAGAGGGAGAGAGATGCACTGGCCAGATAGAGAGAGAGAGAGACTGGGCAGGGATAAAAGAGAGAGAGACTGGGCAGACAGAAAGAGACTAGGCAGAGAGAGAGAGAGAGACTGGGCAGAGAGAGAGAGAGACTGGGCAGAGAGAGACAGAGAGAGGGACTGGGCAGAGAGTGAGACTGGGCAGAGAGAGAGAGAGAGACTGGGCAGAGAGAGAGAGTCTGCAGGGTGAGGCACAGAGACTGGGATGAATGAGAGAGAGAGACAGGGAAGAGGGAGAGAGAGACTGGGCAGAGAGAGATAGAGAGAAAGAGAGTGGGCAGAGAGAGAAAGACTGGGCTGAGAGAGAGAGAGACTGAGCAGAGAGAGAGAAAGACCTGTGAGATAGAGAGAGAGAGAGAGAGAGAGAGAGAGACTGGGCATAGAGAGAGAGAGATAGAGACTGGGCTGAGAGAGAGAGAGAGAGAAGGGGCTGAGAGAGAGAGAGACAGGGCAGAGAGAGACTGGGCTGAGAGAGAAAGAATGAGAATGTGATGAGAGAGAGAGAGAGGGACTGGGCTGAGAGAGAGAAAGAAACTGGGTTGTAAGTGAGAGAGACAGACTGGGCTGAGAGAGAGAGAGAGAGAGAGAGAGAGACTGGCCAAAGAGAGAGAGACTAGGCAGAGAGAGAGACTGGACAGAGAGAAAATGGGCTTAGAGAGAGAGAGAGAGACGGAGCAGAGAGAGAGAGACTGGGCAGAGAGAGAGAGAGACTGGGCAGAGAGAGAGAGAGAGTGGGCAGAGAGAGAAAATGTGTAGAGAGATTGACTGGGCAGAGTGAGAGAGAAAGGTGGGCCTAGAGAGAGAGAGACTGGGCAGAGAGAGAGAGAGACTGGACAGAGAAAGAGAGGCGAGAGAGACAGAAGTCAGAGAGAGAGAGAAAAGGGAGAAAGACTGGGCAGAGAGAGAGAGAGAGAACGAGAGACATTGGGCTGAGAGTGACTGAGCTGATAGAGAAAGACTCGGGAGAGAGAGAGAGAGAAAAACTGAGCTGAGAGAGAAAGAGAGAGAGAGAGAGACTGGGCTGAGAGAGAGAGAGACTGAGCAGAGAGAGAGAGTCCTGGGAGAGAGAGAGAGAAAAACTGACATGATATATAGAGAGAGAGAGACTGGGCAGAGAGAGAGAGAGAGAGGTAGAGACTGGGATGAGAGAGAGAGAGAGAAACTGGGCAGAGAGAGCGATAGAGGCTGGGCTGAGAGAGATAGACTGTGACTGGGCTGAGAGGGTGAGACAGGGCTAAGAGAGAGAGAGAGACTGGGGTTTGAAAGAGAGAGACTGGGCTGAGAGAAAGTGAGAGAGAGAGAAATTGGGCAGAGAGTGAATGAGAGAGCCTGGGCAGAGAGAAAGGGAGAGAGAATGGGCAGAGAGAGGGGGAGAGAGACTGGGCAAAGAGAGAGAGAGTGAGAGAGACTGATCAGAGAGAATGAGACACTGGGCTGAGAGAGAGAGAGAGACTGGGCAGAGAGAGAGAGAGAAACTGAGAGAGACTGGGCAGAGAGAGAGGGAGAGAGACTGGGCTGAGAGAGAGATATACAGAGAGAAACTGGCGAGAGAGAGGAAGAGACACTGGGCAGCAGAGAGAGAGATTGGGCTGAGAGAGAGAGAGAGAGAGACTGGCCAAAGAGAGAGAGACTAGGCAGAGAGAGAGACTGGACAGAGAGAAAATGGGCTTAGAGAGAGAGAGAGACGGAGCAGAGAGAGAGAGACTGGGCAGAGAGAGTGCGAGAGGGAGAGAGACTGGTCGGCAGAGAGAGAGAGTCTGGGCAGATAGAGGGAGACAGATACTGGGTAGAGAGAGACAGACTGGGCAGAGAGAGAGAGACAGAGAGAGAGACTTGTCTAAGAGAGGGAGATAGAGAGAGAGAGAGACTGGGCAGAGAGGGAGGCAGAGAGACTGGGCAGAGATACAGAGAGAGACTGGGCTGTGAGAGAGTGATTTGGCTGAGAGAGAGAGTGGGCAGAGAGAGAGAGAGAGAAAGAGAGCCTGGGCTGAGAGGGAGACTGGACAGAGAGAGGGAGAAAGACTGGCCAGATAGAGAGAGAGAAAGAGACTGGGCAGGGATAAAAGAGAGACTGGGCAGAGAGAGATAGAGAGAAAGAGAGTGGGCACAGAGAGAAAGACTGGGCTGAGAGAGAGAGAGAGACTGAGCAGAGAGAGAGAAAGACCTGTGAGATAGAGAGAGAGAGAGAGAGAGAGACTGGGCATAGAGAGAGAGAGATAGAGACTGGGCTGAGAGAGAGAGAGAGAGAAGGGGCTGAGAGAGAGAGAGACTGGGCAGAGAGAGACTGGGCTGAGAGAGAAAGAATGAGAATGTGATGAGAGAGAGAGAGAGGGACTGGGCTGAGAGAGAGAAAGAAACTGGGCTGTAAGTGAGAGAGACAGACTGGGCTGAGAGAGAGAGAGAGAGAGACTGGCCAAAGAGAGAGAGACTAGGCAGAGAGAGAGACTGGACAGAGAGAAAATGGGCTTAGAGAGAGAGAGAGACGGAGCAGAGAGAGAGAGACTGGGCAGAGAGAGAGAGAGACTGGGCAGAGAGAGAGAGAGACTGGGCAGAGAGAGAGAGAGAGTGGGCAGAGAGAGAAAATGTGTAGAGAGATTGACTGGGCAGAGTGAGAGAGAAAGGTGGGCCTAGAGAGAGAGAGACTGGGCAGAGAGAGAGAGACTGGACAGAGAAAGAGAGGCGAGAGAGAGAGAGAGACAGAAGTCAGAGAGAGAGAGAAAAGGGAGAAAGACTGGGCAGAGAGAGAGAGAGAGAACGAGAGACATTGGGCTGAGAGTGACTGAGCTGATAGAGAAAGACTCGGGAGAGAGAGAGAGAGAAAAACTGAGCTGAGAGAGAAAGAGAGAGAGAGAGAGACTGGGCTGAGAGAGAGAGAGACTGAGCAGAGAGAGAGAGTCCTGGGAGAGAGAGAGAGAAAAACTGACATGATATATAGAGAGAGAGAGACTGGGCAGAGAGAGAGAGAGAGAGGTAGAGACTGGGATGAGAGAGAGAGAGAGAAACTGGGCAGAGGGAGCGATAGAGGCTGGGCTGAGAGAGATAGACTGTGACTGGGCTGACAGGGAGAGACAGGGCTAAGAGAGAGAGAGAGACTGGGGTTTGAAAGAGAGAGACTGGGCTGAGAGAAAGTGAGAGAGAGAGAAATTGGGCAGAGAGTGAATGAGAGAGCCTGGGCAGAGAGAAAGGGAGAGAGAATGGGCAGAGAGAGGGGGAGAGAGACTGGGCAAAGAGAGAGAGAGTGAGAGAGACTGATCAGAGAGAATGAGACACTGGGCTGAGAGAGAGAGAGAGAGACTGGGCAGAGAGAGACAGAGAAACTGAGAGAGACTGGGCAGAGAGAGAGGGAGAGAGACTGGGCTGAGAGAGAGATATACAGAGAGAAACTGGCGAGAGAGAGGAAGAGACACTGGGCAGCAGAGAGAGAGATTGGGCTGAGAGAGAGAGAGAGAGACAGGGCAGAGAGAGTGCGAGAGGGAGAGAGACTGGTCGGCAGAGAGAGAGTCTGGGCAGATAGAGGGAGACAGAGACTGGGTAGAGAGAGACAGACTGGGCAGAGAGAGAGAGACAGAGAGAGAGACTTGTCTAAGAGAGAGAGATAGAGAGAGAGAGAGACTGGGCAGAGAGGGAGGCAGAGAGACTGGGCAGAGATACAGAGAGAGACTGGGCTGTGAGAGAGTGATTTGGCTGAGAGAGAGAGTGGGCAGAGAGAGAGAGAGAGAAAGAGAGCCTGGGCTGAGAGGGAGACTGGACAGAGAGAGGGAGAAAGACTGGCCAGATAGAGAGAAAGAGAGAGACTGGACAGGGATAAAAGAGAGACTGGGCAGAGAGAGAGAGACTGGGCAGAGATAGAGAGAGAGACTGGGCAGAGAGAGAGAGACTGGGCAGAGAGAGAGAGGGAGAGAGAGAGAGAGACTGGGCAGAGAGAGAGACTGGGCAGAGAGAGAGAGAGAGAGATGGCAGAGAGAGAGAGACAGGGCAGAGAGAGATTGATAGAGTGGGCAGAGAGAGCGAGACTGGGCAGAGAGAGAGAGGGAGAGAGAGAGAGAGACTGGGCAGAGAGAGAGACTGGGCAGAGAGAGAGAGGGAGAGAGAGAGAGAGACTGGGCAGAGAGAGAGACTGGGCAGAGAGAGAGAGAGAGAGATGGCAGAGAGAGAGAGACAGGGCAGAGAGAGATTGATAGAGTGGGCAGAGAGAGCGAGACTGGGCAGAGAGAGAGAGGGAGAGAGAGAGAGAGACTGGGCAGAGAGAGAGACTGGGCAGAGAGAGAGAGAGAGAGATGGCAGAGAGAGAGAGACAGGGCAGAGAGAGATTGATAGAGTGGGCAGAGAGAGCGAGACTGGGCAGAGACAGAGAGGCGGGGCAGTGTAAGAGTGACTCTGCAGAGTGAGAGAGAGAGAATGTGACGAGAGAGAAAGAGACTGGGCAGAGACAGAGAGACTGGGCAGAGAGAGAGAGAGAGAGAGTGGGCTGAGAGAGAAAGACTGGGCAGAGACAGAGAGGGCAGAGAGTGAGAGAGGGCAGAGAGAGAGAGATAAGGGGAGAAAGTCTGGGCAGAGAGAGAAGGAGAGAAAGAGAGAGACTGGGGCGGGAGAGAGAGAGATAGAGAGACTGAGCTGAGAGAGAGTGAGAATGGGCAGAGAGAGAGAGAGGCAGATACTGGGCTGAGAGATAGAGAGAGAGACGGCAGAGAGAGAGAGAATGGGCAGAGAGAGAGTGATAGAGTGGGCAGAGAGAGCGAGACTGGGCAGAGAGAGACTGGGCAGAGAGAGAGAGGCTGGGCAGAGTAAGAGTGACTTTGTAGAGTGAGAGAGAGAGACTGTGATGAGAGAGAGAGAGAGAAAGGGCAGAGAGAGAGAAACTGGGCAGAAAGAGAGCGAGAGAGAGAATGAGAGAGTGGGCAGAGAGAGAAAGACTGGGCAGAGAGAGAGACTGGGCAGAGAGTGAGAGACTGGGCAGAGAGAGAGACTGGGCAGAGAGTGAGAGACTGGGCAGAGTCAGAGAAAGAGGGCAGAGAGAGAGTGATACACTAGTCAGAGAGAGACTGAACAGAGAGAGAGACTGGGGCGGGAGAGAGAGAGATAGAGAGACTGAGCTGAGAGAGAGTGAGAATTGGCAGAGAGAGAGGCAGATACTGGGCTGAGAGAGAGAGAGGGAGAGAGTGAGAAACTGGGCAGAGAGAGAGTGAGAGAGACTGGGCAGCTGAGGGAGAGAGAGACTGGGGTAAGAGAGAGAGTGGGCTGAGAGAGAGAGAGAGAGAGACAGAGAGACTGGGTTGAGAGGGAGAGTGGGCAGAGAGAGAGAGAGAAACTGGGCAGTGAGAGAGACAGAGTCTGGGCAGAGAGAGAGACTGGTCGGAGAGAGAGAGAGAGAGAGAATGGGCTGAAAGAGAGAGAGAGATACTGGGCAGAGAGAGAGAGAGAGACTGGGCTGAGAGAGAGAGAGATAGAGAAGCTGCTGAGAGAGAAAGAGAGACTGGGCAGAGAGAGATAGAGAGAGAGAGCGGCAGAGAGACTGGGCAGAGATAGAGAGAGACTGGGCTGTGAGAGAGTGATTTGACTGAGAGATAGGGAGTGGGCAGAGAGAGAGAAAAAGAGAGACTGGGCGGAAAGGGAGACTGTCCACAGAGAGAGAGAGAGATTGGGCAGAGGGAGAGAGATGCACTGGCCAGATAGAGAGAGAGAGAGACTGGGCAGGGATAAAAGAGAGAGAGACTGGGCAGACAGAAAGAGACTAGGCAGAGAGAGAGAGAGAGACTGGGCAGAGAGAGAGAGAGACTGGGCAGAGAGAGACAGAGAGAGGGACTGGGCAGAGAGTGAGACTGGGCAGAGAGAGAGAGAGAGACTGGGCAGAGAGAGAGAGTCTGCAGGGTGAGGCACAGAGACTGGGATGAATGAGAGAGAGAGACAGGGAAGAGGGAGAGAGAGACTGGGCAGAGAGAGATAGAGAGAAAGAGAGTGGGCAGAGAGAGAAAGACTGGGCTGAGAGAGAGAGAGACTGAGCAGAGAGAGAGAAAGACCTGTGAGATAGAGAGAGAGAGAGAGAGAGAGAGAGACTGGGCATAGAGAGAGAGAGATAGAGACTGGGCTGAGAGAGAGAGAGAGAGAAGGGGCTGAGAGAGAGAGAGACAGGGCAGAGAGAGACTGGGCTGAGAGAGAAAGAATGAGAATGTGATGAGAGAGAGAGAGAGGGACTGGGCTGAGAGAGAGAAAGAAACTGGGTTGTAAGTGAGAGAGACAGACTGGGCTGAGAGAGAGAGAGAGAGAGAGAGAGAGACTGGCCAAAGAGAGAGAGACTAGGCAGAGAGAGAGACTGGACAGAGAGAAAATGGGCTTAGAGAGAGAGAGAGAGACGGAGCAGAGAGAGAGAGACTGGGCAGAGAGAGAGAGAGACTGGGCAGAGAGAGAGAGAGAGTGGGCAGAGAGAGAAAATGTGTAGAGAGATTGACTGGGCAGAGTGAGAGAGAAAGGTGGGCCTAGAGAGAGAGAGACTGGGCAGAGAGAGAGAGAGACTGGACAGAGAAAGAGAGGCGAGAGAGACAGAAGTCAGAGAGAGAGAGAAAAGGGAGAAAGACTGGGCAGAGAGAGAGAGAGAGAACGAGAGACATTGGGCTGAGAGTGACTGAGCTGATAGAGAAAGACTCGGGAGAGAGAGAGAGAGAAAAACTGAGCTGAGAGAGAAAGAGAGAGAGAGAGAGACTGGGCTGAGAGAGAGAGAGACTGAGCAGAGAGAGAGAGTCCTGGGAGAGAGAGAGAGAAAAACTGACATGATATATAGAGAGAGAGAGACTGGGCAGAGAGAGAGAGAGAGAGGTAGAGACTGGGATGAGAGAGAGAGAGAGAAACTGGGCAGAGAGAGCGATAGAGGCTGGGCTGAGAGAGATAGACTGTGACTGGGCTGAGAGGGTGAGACAGGGCTAAGAGAGAGAGAGAGACTGGGGTTTGAAAGAGAGAGACTGGGCTGAGAGAAAGTGAGAGAGAGAGAAATTGGGCAGAGAGTGAATGAGAGAGCCTGGGCAGAGAGAAAGGGAGAGAGAATGGGCAGAGAGAGGGGGAGAGAGACTGGGCAAAGAGAGAGAGAGTGAGAGAGACTGATCAGAGAGAATGAGACACTGGGCTGAGAGAGAGAGAGAGACTGGGCAGAGAGAGAGAGAGAAACTGAGAGAGACTGGGCAGAGAGAGAGGGAGAGAGACTGGGCTGAGAGAGAGATATACAGAGAGAAACTGGCGAGAGAGAGGAAGAGACACTGGGCAGCAGAGAGAGAGATTGGGCTGAGAGAGAGAGAGAGAGAGACTGGCCAAAGAGAGAGAGACTAGGCAGAGAGAGAGACTGGACAGAGAGAAAATGGGCTTAGAGAGAGAGAGAGACGGAGCAGAGAGAGAGAGACTGGGCAGAGAGAGTGCGAGAGGGAGAGAGACTGGTCGGCAGAGAGAGAGAGTCTGGGCAGATAGAGGGAGACAGATACTGGGTAGAGAGAGACAGACTGGGCAGAGAGAGAGAGACAGAGAGAGAGACTTGTCTAAGAGAGGGAGATAGAGAGAGAGAGAGACTGGGCAGAGAGGGAGGCAGAGAGACTGGGCAGAGATACAGAGAGAGACTGGGCTGTGAGAGAGTGATTTGGCTGAGAGAGAGAGTGGGCAGAGAGAGAGAGAGAGAAAGAGAGCCTGGGCTGAGAGGGAGACTGGACAGAGAGAGGGAGAAAGACTGGCCAGATAGAGAGAGAGAAAGAGACTGGGCAGGGATAAAAGAGAGACTGGGCAGAGAGAGATAGAGAGAAAGAGAGTGGGCACAGAGAGAAAGACTGGGCTGAGAGAGAGAGAGAGACTGAGCAGAGAGAGAGAAAGACCTGTGAGATAGAGAGAGAGAGAGAGAGAGAGACTGGGCATAGAGAGAGAGAGATAGAGACTGGGCTGAGAGAGAGAGAGAGAGAAGGGGCTGAGAGAGAGAGAGACTGGGCAGAGAGAGACTGGGCTGAGAGAGAAAGAATGAGAATGTGATGAGAGAGAGAGAGAGGGACTGGGCTGAGAGAGAGAAAGAAACTGGGCTGTAAGTGAGAGAGACAGACTGGGCTGAGAGAGAGAGAGAGAGAGACTGGCCAAAGAGAGAGAGACTAGGCAGAGAGAGAGACTGGACAGAGAGAAAATGGGCTTAGAGAGAGAGAGAGACGGAGCAGAGAGAGAGAGACTGGGCAGAGAGAGAGAGAGACTGGGCAGAGAGAGAGAGAGACTGGGCAGAGAGAGAGAGAGAGTGGGCAGAGAGAGAAAATGTGTAGAGAGATTGACTGGGCAGAGTGAGAGAGAAAGGTGGGCCTAGAGAGAGAGAGACTGGGCAGAGAGAGAGAGACTGGACAGAGAAAGAGAGGCGAGAGAGAGAGAGAGACAGAAGTCAGAGAGAGAGAGAAAAGGGAGAAAGACTGGGCAGAGAGAGAGAGAGAGAACGAGAGACATTGGGCTGAGAGTGACTGAGCTGATAGAGAAAGACTCGGGAGAGAGAGAGAGAGAAAAACTGAGCTGAGAGAGAAAGAGAGAGAGAGAGAGACTGGGCTGAGAGAGAGAGAGACTGAGCAGAGAGAGAGAGTCCTGGGAGAGAGAGAGAGAAAAACTGACATGATATATAGAGAGAGAGAGACTGGGCAGAGAGAGAGAGAGAGAGGTAGAGACTGGGATGAGAGAGAGAGAGAGAAACTGGGCAGAGGGAGCGATAGAGGCTGGGCTGAGAGAGATAGACTGTGACTGGGCTGACAGGGAGAGACAGGGCTAAGAGAGAGAGAGAGACTGGGGTTTGAAAGAGAGAGACTGGGCTGAGAGAAAGTGAGAGAGAGAGAAATTGGGCAGAGAGTGAATGAGAGAGCCTGGGCAGAGAGAAAGGGAGAGAGAATGGGCAGAGAGAGGGGGAGAGAGACTGGGCAAAGAGAGAGAGAGTGAGAGAGACTGATCAGAGAGAATGAGACACTGGGCTGAGAGAGAGAGAGAGAGACTGGGCAGAGAGAGACAGAGAAACTGAGAGAGACTGGGCAGAGAGAGAGGGAGAGAGACTGGGCTGAGAGAGAGATATACAGAGAGAAACTGGCGAGAGAGAGGAAGAGACACTGGGCAGCAGAGAGAGAGATTGGGCTGAGAGAGAGAGAGAGAGACAGGGCAGAGAGAGTGCGAGAGGGAGAGAGACTGGTCGGCAGAGAGAGAGTCTGGGCAGATAGAGGGAGACAGAGACTGGGTAGAGAGAGACAGACTGGGCAGAGAGAGAGAGACAGAGAGAGAGACTTGTCTAAGAGAGAGAGATAGAGAGAGAGAGAGACTGGGCAGAGAGGGAGGCAGAGAGACTGGGCAGAGATACAGAGAGAGACTGGGCTGTGAGAGAGTGATTTGGCTGAGAGAGAGAGTGGGCAGAGAGAGAGAGAGAGAAAGAGAGCCTGGGCTGAGAGGGAGACTGGACAGAGAGAGGGAGAAAGACTGGCCAGATAGAGAGAAAGAGAGAGACTGGACAGGGATAAAAGAGAGACTGGGCAGAGAGAGAGAGACTGGGCAGAGATAGAGAGAGAGACTGGGCAGAGAGAGAGAGACTGGGCAGAGAGAGAGAGGGAGAGAGAGAGAGAGACTGGGCAGAGAGAGAGACTGGGCAGAGAGAGAGAGAGAGAGATGGCAGAGAGAGAGAGACAGGGCAGAGAGAGATTGATAGAGTGGGCAGAGAGAGCGAGACTGGGCAGAGAGAGAGAGGGAGAGAGAGAGAGAGACTGGGCAGAGAGAGAGACTGGGCAGAGAGAGAGAGAGAGAGATGGCAGAGAGAGAGAGACAGGGCAGAGAGAGATTGATAGAGTGGGCAGAGAGAGCGAGACTGGGCAGAGACAGAGAGGCGGGGCAGTGTAAGAGTGACTCTGCAGAGTGAGAGAGAGAGAATGTGACGAGAGAGAAAGAGACTGGGCAGAGACAGAGAGACTGGGCAGAGAGAGAGAGAGAGAGAGTGGGCTGAGAGAGAAAGACTGGGCAGAGACAGAGAGGGCAGAGAGTGAGAGAGGGCAGAGAGAGAGAGATAAGGGGAGAAAGTCTGGGCAGAGAGAGAAGGAGAGAAAGAGAGAGACTGGGGCGGGAGAGAGAGAGATAGAGAGACTGAGCTGAGAGAGAGTGAGAATGGGCAGAGAGAGAGAGAGGCAGATACTGGGCTGAGAGATAGAGAGAGAGACGGCAGAGAGAGAGAGAATGGGCAGAGAGAGAGTGATAGAGTGGGCAGAGAGAGCGAGACTGGGCAGAGAGAGACTGGGCAGAGAGAGAGAGGCTGGGCAGAGTAAGAGTGACTTTGTAGAGTGAGAGAGAGAGACTGTGATGAGAGAGAGAGAGAGAAAGGGCAGAGAGAGAGAAACTGGGCAGAAAGAGAGCGAGAGAGAGAATGAGAGAGTGGGCAGAGAGAGAAAGACTGGGCAGAGAGAGAGACTGGGCAGAGAGTGAGAGACTGGGCAGAGAGAGAGACTGGGCAGAGAGTGAGAGACTGGGCAGAGTCAGAGAAAGAGGGCAGAGAGAGAGTGATACACTAGTCAGAGAGAGACTGAACAGAGAGAGAGACTGGGGCGGGAGAGAGAGAGATAGAGAGACTGAGCTGAGAGAGAGTGAGAATTGGCAGAGAGAGAGGCAGATACTGGGCTGAGAGAGAGAGAGGGAGAGAGTGAGAAACTGGGCAGAGAGAGAGTGAGAGAGACTGGGCAGCTGAGGGAGAGAGAGACTGGGGTAAGAGAGAGAGTGGGCTGAGAGAGAGAGAGAGAGAGACAGAGAGACTGGGTTGAGAGGGAGAGTGGGCAGAGAGAGAGAGAGAAACTGGGCAGTGAGAGAGACAGAGTCTGGGCAGAGAGAGAGACTGGTCGGAGAGAGAGAGAGAGAGAGAATGGGCTGAAAGAGAGAGAGAGATACTGGGCAGAGAGAGAGAGAGAGACTGGGCTGAGAGAGAGAGAGATAGAGAAGCTGCTGAGAGAGAAAGAGAGACGGGGCTGAGAGAGAGAGACAGGGCAGAGAGGGAGTGAGACGGGGCTGAGAGAAAGACTGGGCAGAGAGAGAGAGAAGAGAGAGATGGCAGAGAGAGAGAGACAGGGCAGAGAGTGAGTGATAGAATGGGCGGAGAGACCAAGACTGGGCAGAGAGAGAGAGACAGGGCAGAGAGAGAGAGACTCTGCAGGGTGAGGGAGAGAGACTGGGATGAGAGAGAGAGAGAGACTGGTCAGAGAGAGAGAGACGGGGCAGAGAGAGACAGAGAGGGACTGGGCAGAGAGTGAGACTGGGCAGAGAGAGAGAGAGAGAGACTGGGCAGAGAGAGAGAGTCTGCAGGGTGAGGCAGAGAGACTGGGATGAATGAGAGAGAGAGACAGGGCAGAGGGAGAGAGAGACTGGGCAGAGAGAGATAGAGAGAAAGAGAGTGGGCAGAGAGAGAAAGACTGGGCTGAGAGAGAGAGAGAGACTGAGCAGAGAGAGAGAAAGACCTGTGAGATAGAGAGAGAGAGAGAGAGAGAGAGAGACTGGGCATAGAGAGAGAGAGATAGAGACTGGGCTGAGAGAGAGAGAGACAGACTGGGCTGAGAGAGAGAGAGAGAGAGAGAGAGAGACTGGCTAAAGAGAGAGAGACTAGGCAGAGAGAGAGACTGGACAGAGAGAAAATGGGCAGAGAGAGAGAGAGAGACGGAGCAGAGAGAGAGACTGGGCAGAGAGAGAGAGAGACTGGGCAGAGAGAGAGAGAGAGTGGGCAGAGAGAGAGAATGTGTAGAGAGATTGACTGGGCAGAGTGAGAGAGAAAGGTGGGCCGAGAGAGAGAGACTGGGCAGAGAGAGAGAGAGAGACTGGACAGAGAAAGAGAGGCGAGAGAGAGAGAGAGAGACAGAAGTCAGAGAGAGGGAGAAAAGGGAGAAAGACTGGGCAGAGAGAGAGAGAGAGAACGAGAGACATTGGGCTGAGAGTGACTGAGCTGATAGAGAAAGACTCGGGAGAGAGAGAGAGAGAGAAACTGAGCTGAGAGAGAAAGAGAGAGAGAGACTGGGCTGAGAGAGAGAGAGACTGAGCAGAGAGAGAGAGTCCTGGGAGAGAGAGAGAGAAAAACTGACATGATATATAGAGAGAGAGAGACTGGGCAGAGAGAGAGAGAGAGAGGTAGAGACTGGGATGAGAGAGAGAGAGAGAGAAACTGGGCAGAGAGAGCGATAGAGGCTGGGCTGAGAGAGATAGACTGTGACTGGGCTGACAGGGAGAGACAGGGCTAAGAGAGAGAGAGAGACTGGGGTTTGAAAGAGAGAGACTGGGCTGAGAGAAAGTGAGAGAGAAATTGGGCAGAGAGTGAATGAGAGAGCCTGGGCAGAGAGAAAGGGAGAGAGAATGGGCAGAGAGAGGGGGAGAGAGACTGGGCAGAGAGAGAGAGAGTGAGAGAGACTGATCAGAGAGAATGAGACACTGGGCTGAGAGAGAGAGAGAGACTGGGCAGAGAGAGAGAGAGAAACTGAGAGAGACTGGGCAGAGAGAGAGGGAGAGAGACTGGGCTGAGAGAGAGATATACAGAGAGAAACTGGCGAGAGAGAGAAAGAGACACTGGGCAGCAGAGAGAGAGACCGGGCTGAGAGAGAGAGAGAGAGAGACAGGGCAGAGAGAGTGCGAGAGGGAGAGAGACTGGTCGGCAGAGAGAGAGTCTGGGCAGATAGAGGGAGACAGAGACTGGGTAGAGAGAGACAGACTGGGCAGAGAGAGAGAGACAGAGAGAGGGACTTGTCTAAGAGAGAGAGATAGAGACTGGGCAGAGAGAGAGGCAGAGAGACTGGGCAGAGATACAGAGAGAGACTGGGCTGTGAGAGAGTGATTTGGCTGAGAGAGAGAGTGGGCAGGGAGAGAGATAGAAAGAGAGCCTGGGCTGAGAGGGAGACTGGACAGAGAGAGGGAGAAAGACTGGCCAGATAGAGAGAGAGAGAGAGACTGGACAGGGGTAAAAGAGAGAGACTGGGCAGAGAGAGAGAGAGTGGGCAGAGAGAGAGAGAGGCTGGGCAGAGAGATAGAGAGACTGGGCTGAGAGAGAAAGAGAGAGAGGTGTCTGAGATTGAGAGAGAGACTGGGCTGAGAGAGAGATAGAGAAGTTGCTGAGAGAGAGAGAGAGAGACGGGGCAGAGAGGGAGCGAGACTGGGCAGAGAGAGGGAGACTGGGCAGAGAGAGAGAGAGACTGGGAAGAGAGAGAGAGAGACTGGGCAGAGAGAGACTGGGCAAAGAGAGAGAGAGAGAGACTGGGCAGAGAGAGAGAGACAGTGGGCAGAGAGAGAGACACTGGGCAGAGAGGTTGACTGGGCAGAGAGAGAGAGAGAAGTGGGCTGAGAGAGAGAGACTGGGTAGAGAGAGAGAGAGACTGGGCAGAGAGAGAGAGGGCAGAGAGAGAAACAGAGAGACTGATCAGAGAGAGAGAGAGAGAAAGGGAGAAAGATTGGGCAGAGAGAGAGGGAGAGAAAGAGAGAGACTGGGCAGAGAAAGACTGCTCTGAGAGAGAGAGAGACTTGGGGGAGAGGGAGAGAGATAGATAGACTGGGCTGAGAGAGAGGGAGAGAGACTGGGCTGAAAGAGAGAGATAAAGAGAGAAACTGTGTGGAAAAAGAGGAAGAGACACTGGGCAGCAGAGACAGAGACCGGGCTGAGAGAGAGAGAGAGAGAGAGAATGGACTGAGAGAGAGAGAGATAGAGAGAATGGGCTGAAAGAGAGAGAGAGAGAGAGACCGGGCTGAGAGAGAGAGAGTGAGAGATTCTGGGCAGAGAGAATGAGAGAGAGAGAGACTGGGCAGATGAGAGAGAGAGAGACTGGGCTTTGAGAGAGAGAGATACTGTGCTGAGAGAGAGAGAGAGATAGAGAAGGGGCTGAGAGAGAGAGACTGGGCAGAGAGAGAGAGAGAGAAATTTGGCAGAGAGTGATGGAGAGAGACTGGTCGACAGAGAGATAGAGAGTCTGGGCAGATAGAGGGAGACAGAGCCTGGGCAGAGAGAGAGAGACTGGGCAGAGAGAGAGAGACAGAGAGTGAGACTTGTCAGAGAGAGATAGAGAGAGAGAGAAAGGCAGAGAGACTGGGCAGAGATACAGAGAGAGACTGGGCTGTGAGAGAGTGATTTGGCTGAGAGAGAGAGAGTGGGACGAGAGAGAGAGAGAAAGAGAGCCTGGGCTGAGAGGGAGACTGGGCAGAGAGAGGAAGATAGCCTGGCCAGATACAGAGAGAGTGAGAGACTGGGCAGGGATAAAAGAGAGGGAGACTGGGCAGAGAGAGAGATAGAGACTGGGCAGAGAGAGAAAGACTGGGCAGAAAGAGAGAGACTGGGCAGAGAGAGTTAACCTGGGCAGAGAGAGAGAGAGAGAGACGGCAGAGAGAGCGAGACTGGGCAGAGACAGAGACTGGGCAGAGAGAGAGAGGCTGGGTAGAGTAAGAGTGACTCTGCAGAGTGAGAGAGAGAGACTGTGAGGAGAGAGAGAGAGACTGGGCAGAGCCAGTGAGACTGGGCAAAGAGAGAGAGACTGTGATGAGAGAGAGAGAGAGACTGGGCAGAGACAGAGAGACTGGTCAGAGAGAGAGAGAGAGAGTGGGCAGAGAGAGAAAGACTGGGCAGAGAGAGAGACTGAGCAGAGAGAGAGAGAGAGGGCAGAGAGAGAAAGACTGGGCAGAGAGAGACTGGTCAGAGTGAGAGAGAGAGAGAAAGGGAGAAAGTGGGCAGAGAGAGAAGAAGAGAAAGAGAGGGACTGGGCAGAGACAGAGACTGGGCAGAGAGAGTAGAGGCTGGGTAGAGTAAGAGTGACTCTGCAGAGTGAGAGAGATAGAGACTGGGCAGAGACAGAGAGACTGGGCAGACAGAGAGAGACTGTGATGAGAGAGAGAGAGAGAGACTGGGCAGAGACAGAGAGACTGGGCAGAGAGAGAGAGACAGAGAGTGGGCAGAGAGAGAAAGAGTGGGCAGAGGGAGAGACTGGGCAGAGTGAGAGAGAGAGAGAAAGGGAGAAAGACTGGGCAGAGAGAGAAGGAGAGAAAGAGAGAGACTGGGCAGAGAGAGAGAGAGAGCCAGAGAGAGAGCGAGACTGGGCTGAGAGAGAGAGACTCTGCAGATTGAGGGAGAGAGACTGGGATGAGAGAGAGAGACTGGACAGAGAGAGAGAGAGACTGGGCTGAGAGATAGAGAGAGAGAGAGAGAGAGACGGCAGAGAGAGAGAGACTGGGCAGAGAGAGATAGACCGGGCAGAGTAAGAGTGACTCTGCAGAGTGAGAGAGAGAGACGGTGATGAGAGAGAGAGAGAGACTGGGCAGAGAGAGACTGGGCAGAAAGAGAGAGAGAGAGAAAGAGAGATTGGGCAGAGAGACAGAGTCTGGGCAGATAGAGAGAGAGGGCAGAGAGAGAGAGAGAGACTGGTCAGAGAGAGAGAGAGAGAGAAGGGGAGAGAGACTGGGCAGAGAGACACTGAGCAGCGAGAGAGATACTGGGGGGAGAGAGAGAGAGATAGAGAGACTGGGCTAAGAGAGAGAGAGAGAGAGAGGGAGAGAGAGAGAGAAAGTGGGCTGAGAGAGAGAGAGATATAGAGACTGGGCTGAGAGAGAGAGAGAGAGATACTGGGCTGAGAGGGACAGTGGGCAGAGAGCGAGAGAGAAACTGGGCAGTGAGAGAGAGAGTCTGGGCAGAGAGAGAGACTGATCAGAGAGAGAGAGAGGGAGAGAGAGACTGGGCTGAGAGTGAGAGAGAGACTGGGCAGAGAGAGAGAGAGAGAGACTGGGCTGAGAGATAGAGAGACTGGGCTGAGATGGAGAGAGACAGAGGGGTCGGAGAGAGAGAGAGAGAGAGACTGGGCTGAGAGAGAGAGAGACACTGAGCTGAGAGAGAGAGATAGATAAGGGGCTGAGAGAGAGAGAGAGACAGACTGGGCTGAGAGAGAGCGAGTCTGGGCAGAGAGAGAGAGACAGAAACTGGGCAGAGAATGAGAAAGAGAGACTGGTCGGCAGAGAGAGAGAGTCTGGGCAGATAGAGGGAGACAGAGACTGGGCAGAGACAGAGAGACTGGGCTGTGAGAGAGTGATTTGGCTGAGAGATAGGGAGTGTGTTGAGAAAGAGAGAAAGAGAGACTGTGCATAGAGAGAGAGAGACTGGGCAGAGAGAGTTAGCCTGGGCAAAGAGAGAGAGAGAGAGACTGGGCAGAGAGAGCGAGACTGGGCAGAGACAGAGACTGGGCAGAGAGAGAGAGGCTGGGTAGAGTAAGAGTGACTCTGCAGAGTGAGAGAGAGAGACTGTGAGGAGAGAGAGAGAGACGGGGCAGAGAGGGAGAAAGACTGGACAGAGAGAGACAGACTGGGCAGAGATAGAGAGAGAGAGAGATTGGGCAGAGAGAGAGAGATAGACCAGTAATAGAGAGAGAGAGAGAGGGATAGAGAGACTGGGCTGAGAGATAGAGAGATTGGGCTGAGAGAGAGAGAGAGAGAGAGAGAGAGGGGTCTGAGAGAAAGAGAGAGAGAGGGTTCTGAAAGGGAGAGTGAGACTGGGCTGAGAGACAGAGAGAGACTGGGCTGAGAGAGAGCGAGAGAGACTGGGCAGAGAGATAGAGATACTGGGCTGAGATGGAGAGAGAGAGAGGGGTCTGAGAGAGAGAGAGAGAGAGAGACTGGGCTGAGAGAGAGAGACACTGAGCCAAGAGAGAGAGATAGATAAGGGGCTGAGAGAGAGAGACAGAGACAGACTGGGCTGAGAGAGAGTGAGACTGGGCAGAGAGAGAGAGACAGAAACTGGGCAGAGAGTGAGGGAGAGAGGCTGGTTGTCAGAGAAAGAGAGTCTGGGCAGATAGAGGGAGACAGAGACTGGGCAGAGTGAGAGAGAGACTGGGCTGTGAGAGAGTGATTTGGCTGAGAGATAGGGAGTGGGCTGAGAAAGAGAGAAAGAGAGACTGGGCAGAGAGAGAGATACACTGGCCAGATAGAGAGAAAGAGAGAGACTGGGCAGGGATAAAATAGAGAGAGACTGGGCAGAGAGAGAGAGACTGGGCAGAGATAGAGAGACTGGGAAGAGAGAGAGAGAGAGAGACTGGGCAGAGAGAGAGAGTCTGGGGGGGAGAAAGAGAGAGAGACTGAGCTGAGAGAGAGAGAGAGACTGGACTGAGAGAGAGAGAGAGACTGAGCAGAGAGAGAGAGACCTGGGATAGAGAGAGAGTGAGAGAGAGAGAGATAGAGACTAAACAGAGAGAGAGAGAGCGAGGGAGAGACTTGGCAAGGGGAGACAAAGAGTGAGACTGTGCTGAGAGAGAGAGAGTGGGCTGAGACAGAGAGAGAGAAACTGGGCTGAGAAAGAGAGAGAGTGATTGTGCTGAGATAGAGAGAGGGCAGAGAGAGAGAGACTGGGCAGAGAGAGAGAGGGCAGAGAGAGAGAGAGACTTGTCAGAGAGAGAGAGAGAGAAAATGAGAAAGACTGGGCAGAGGGAGAGGGAGAGAAAGAGAGAGATTGGGCAGAGAGAGACTGAGCAGAGAGAGAGAGACTGGGGAGAGAGAGAGAGAGAGAGAGAGAGAGACTGTGCTGAGAGAGTGAAAGAGAGAGACTGGGCTGAGAGAGAGAGAGAGAGAGACTGAGTTGAGAGTAAGCGAGAGAGACTGGGCTGAGATAGAGAGAGATACAGAGAGAAACTGTGTGGAGATAGAGGAAGAGCTACTGGGCAGCAGAGAGAGAGACCGGGCTGAGAGAGAGAGAGACAGAGAGAATGTGCCTGAGAGAGAGAGGGAGAGAGAGAGAGAATGGGCTGAAAGAGAGAGAGAGAGACTGGGAAGAGAGAGAGAGAGAGAGACACTGGGCAGAGAGAGTGAGAGAGAGAGAGACTGGGCAGATAAGAGAGAGATAGAGACTGGGCTTAGAGAGAGAGAGATACTGAGCTGAGAGAGAGAGAGATAGAGAAGGGGCTGAGAGAGAGAGAGAAGGGGCTGAGAGAGAGAGAGAGAGACTGGGCAGAGAGAGAGGGAGAGAGAGAGAGACGGCAGAGAGAGAGAGATTCTGGGCAGATAGAGGGAGACAGAGCCTGGGCACAGAGAGAGAGACTGGGCAGAGAGAGAGAGGCTGGGCAGAGTAAGAGTGACTCTGCAGATAGAGAGAGAGAGACTGTGATGAGAGAGAGAGAGACTGGGCAGAGACAGAGAGACTGCGCAGAGAGAGAGAGAGAGACTGGGCAGAGAGAGAGAGAGACTGGGCAGAGAGAGAGAGACTGCAGGATGAGGGAGAGAGACTGGGATGAGAGAGAGACAGAGACTGGGCAGAAAGGGAGAGACTGGGCAGAGAGAGATAGAGAGAGAGAGCGACAGAGAGACTGGGCAGAGATAGAGAGAGACTGGGCTGTGAGAGAGTGATTTGGCTCAGAGATAGGGAATGGGCAGAGAGAGAGAGAAAGAGAGACTGGGATGAGAGAGAGAGAGACTGAGCGGAGAGGGAGACTTGGCACAGAGAGAGAGAGAGAGAGAGAGATTGGGCAGAGGGAGAGAGATACACTGGCCAGATAGAGTGAGAGAGAGAGACTGGGCAGGGATAAAAGAGAGAGAGACTGGGCAGACAGAAAGAGACTGGGCAGAGAGAGAGAAAGCCTGGGCAGAGAGAGAGAGAGACTGCGCAGAGAGAGAGAGAGAAACTGCACAGAGAGTGAGAGAATGGACAGAGAGAGAGAGAGACTGGGCAGAAAGAGAGAGACTCAGCAGGGTGAGGGAGAGAGACTGGGCAGAGAGAGAGAGACTGAGCAGAGAGAGATAGACACCGGCAGAGAGACTGGGCAGAGATAGAGGGAGACTGGGCTGTGAGCGAGTGATTTGGCTGAGAGATAGGGAGTGGGCAGAGAGAGAGAGAAAGAGAGATTGGGCGGAGAGGGAGACTGGGCACAGAGAGAGAGAGACTGGGCAGGGAAAAAAGAGAGAGCGACTGGGCAGACAGAAAGAGACTGGGCAGAAAGAGAGAGAGAGACTGGGCAGAGAGAGAGAGAGAGAGACTGGGCAGAGAGTGAGGGACTGGACAGAGAGAGAGTGATAGAGTGGGATGAGAAAGAGTGACTCTTCAGAGAGAGACTGGGCAGAGAGAGAGAGAGAGACTGGACAGAGAGAGATAGACTCTGCAGAGTGAGGGAGAGAGACTGGGATGAGAGAGAGAGAGAGAGAGGGCAGAGAGAGAGAGACTGGTCAGAGAGAGATAGAGAGAAAGAGATTGGGCATAGAGAGAGAGACTGAGCTGAGACAGAGAGAGAAACTGGGCTGAGAGAGAGAGAGAGAGACTGAGCAGAGAGTGAGAGAGACCTGTGAGATAGAGAGAGAGAGAGAGAGAGAGAAACTGGGCAGAGAGAGAGATAATGGGCTGAGAGTCAAAGAGTGAGAATGTGCTGAGAGAGAGAGAGGGACTGGGCAGAGATAGAGAGAGAGACTGGGCAGGGAGAGTGAGAAAGAGACTGGGCAGACAGAGACAGAGAGACTGGGCAGAGAGAGCGAGAGAGACTGGGCTGAGAGAGATAGAGTGTCAATGTGGCTGAGAGGGAGAGACAGGGCTAAGAGAGAGAGAGAGAGACCTGGTTTGACAAAGAGAGACTGGGCAGAGAGAAAATGAGAATGAGAGAAATTGGGCAGAGAGATAGCGAGAGATCCTGGGCAGAGAGAAAGGGAGAGAAACTGGGCAGAGAGAGAGAGAGTGAGAGAGACTGGGCAGAGAGAATGAGAGACTGGGCTGAGAGAGAGAGAGAGAGAGATACTGGACAGAGAGAGTGAGAGAGAGAGAGACTGGGCAGATAAGAGAGAGAGAGACAATGGGCTGAGAGAGAGAGAGAGATACTGAGCTGAGAGAGAGATAGAGAAGCAGCTGAGAGAGAAAGAGAGAGATGGGGCTGAGAGAGAGGGAGAATGGGCAGAGAGAAGAGAGAGACAGAAATTGGGCAGAGAGTGAGGAAGAGACTAGTTGGCAGAGAGACAGTCTGGGCAGATAGAGGGAGACAGAGACTGGGGAGAGAGAGAGAGACTGGGCAGAGAGAGAGACTGAGAGAGAGACTTGTCAGAGAGAGAGAGAGAGAGAGACTGGGCAGAGAGAGAGGCAGAGAGACTGGGCAGAGATACAGAGAGAGACTCGGCTGTGAGAGAGCGATTTGGCTGAGAGACAGAGTGGGCAGAGAGAGATAGAGAAGCAGAGCATGGGCTGAGAGGGAGACTGGGCAGAGAGAGGGAGATAGACTGGCCATATAGAGAGAGAGAGAGAGACTGGGCAGGGATAAAAGAGAGAGAGACTGGGCAGAGAGAGAGAGAATGGGCAGAGATAGAGAGAGAGACTGGGCAGAGATAGAGAGAGAGAGACTGGGCAGAGAGAGAAAGACTGGGCAGAGAGAGAGAGAAAGAGAGAGAGACTGGGCAGAGTGAGAGAGAGACTGGGCAGAGAGAGAAAGAGTGGGCAGAGACAGAGAGACGGAGCAGAGAGAGAGAGACTGGGCAGAGAGAGAAAGACTGGGCAGAGAGAGAGACACTGGGCAGAGAAAGAGAAAGAGGGCAGAGAGAGAGAGAGAGAAAGGGAGAAAGAGTGGGCAGAGAGAGAAGGAGAGAAAGAGAGAGACTGGGCAGAGAGAGAGAGGCAGAGACTGGGCTGAGAGAGATAGAGAGAGAGAGAGGGCAGAAAGAGAGAGACTGGGCAGAGAGAGTGTGATAGAGTAGGTAGAGAGAGCGAGACTGGGCAGAGAGAGAGAGACAGGCCAGAGAGAGAGAGGCTGGGCAGAATAAGAGTGACTCTGCAGAGTGAGAGAGAGTGACTGTGATGAGAGAGAGAGAGAGACTGGGCAGAGAAAGAGAGAGAGAGTGAGTGGGCAGAGAGAGAAAGACTGGGCAGAGATAAAGACTGGGCAGAGTGAGAGAGAAAGGGGGCATAGAGAGAGAGAGACTGGTCGAGAGAGAGAGAGAGAAAGGGAGAAATGCTGGGCAGAGAGAGAAGGAGAGAAAGAGAGAGACTGGGTAGAGAGAGACTGAGCAGTGAGAGAGAGAGAGGAGAGAGAGAGAGAGAGTGAGACTGGGCAGAGAGAGAGAGAGGAAGAGACTGGGCTGAGAGAGAGAGAGAGAGGGAGAGAGAGAGAGAAAAACTGGGCAGAGAGAGAGTGAGAGAGACTGGGCAGCAGAGGGAGAGAGAGAGACTGGGGTAAGAGAGAGTGGGCTGAGAGAGAGAGAGAGACAGAGAGACTGGTTTGAGAGAGAGAGAGAGATACTGGCCTGAGAGGGAAGTGGGCAGAGAGAGAGAGAGAAACTGGGCAGTGAAAGAAGAGAGTCTGGGCAGCGAGAGAGAATGGTCATAAAGAGAGAGAGAGAGAGAAAGGGAGAGAGAGACTGGGCTGAGAGAGAGAGAGAGACTGGGCAGAGAGACAGAGCGTGAGAGACTGGGCAGAGAAATAGAGATACTGGGCTGAGATGGAGAGAGAGAGAGGGGTCTGAGAGAGAGACTGGGCTGAGAGAGAGAGACACTGAGCTGAGAGAGGTAGATAGATAAGGGGCTGAGAGAGAGAGAGAGACAACCGGGCTGAGAGAGAGCGAGACTGGGCAGAGAGAGAGAGACAGAAACTGGGCAGAAAGTGAGGGAGAGAGACTGGTCGGCAGAGAAAGAGAGTCTGGGCAGATAGAGGATGACAGAGACTGGACAGAGTGAGAGAGAGAGACTGGGCTGTGAGAGAGTGATTTGGCTGAGAGATAGGGAGTGGGCTGAGAAAGAGACAAAGAGAGACTGGGCAGAGAGAGAGAGATTGGGCAGAGAGAGAGAGATACACTGGGCAGATAGAAAGAGAGAGAGAGACTGGGCAGGGATAAAAGAGAGAGAGAGTGGGCAGAGAGAGAGACTGGGCAGAGATAGAGAGACTGGGAAGAGAGAGAGAGAGACAGGGCAGAGAGAAAGAGAGAACGGGCAGAGAGAGAGTCTGGGGGTGGAGAGAGAGAGAGACTGAGCTGAAAGAGAGAGAGAGAACAACTGGACTAAGAGAGAGATGGAGAATCTGAGCTGAGAGAGAGAGAGAGAAGGGGCTGAGAGAGAGAGAGACTGGGCAGAGATAGAGAGAGAGAGAGACAGGGTGGAGAAACAAAGAGTGAGACTGTGCTGAGAGAGAGAGAGAGACTGGGCTTAGAGAGAGAGACTGGACAGAGAGAGAATGGGCAGAGAGAGATTGGGCAGAGAGAGAGATTGGGCAGAGAGAGAGAGAGAGACTGGGCAGAGAGAGAGAGAGTGGACAGAGAGAGAGAGACTGGGCAGAGAGAGAGAGGGCAGAGAGAGAGAGACTGGGCAGAGAGAGAGAGGGCAGAGAGAGAGAGAGTCCGGTTAGAGAGAGAGAGAAAATGAGAAAGACAGGGCAGAGAGGGAGGGAGATAAAGAGAGAGATTTGGCAGAGAGAGACTGAGCAGGGAGAGAGAGACTGGGAAGAGAGAGAGAGAGAGAGACTGAGCTGAGAGAGTGAAAGGGAGAGACTGGGCTGAGAGAGAGAGAGAGAGAGATAGAGACTGAGTTGAGAGAGAGTGAGAGAGACTGGGCTGAGAGAGAGAGATACATGGGCACAGAGAGAGAGAGAGACAGAAATTGGGCAGAGAGTGAGGAAGAGAGACTGGTTGGCAGAGAGACAGTCTGGGCAGATAGAGGGAGACAGAGACTGGGGAGAGAAAGAGACTGAGAGAGAGACATGTCAGAGAGAGAGATAGAGAGAGAGACTGGGCAGAGAGAGAGGCAGAGAGACTGGGCAGAGATAAAGAGAGAGACTGGGCTGTGAGAGAGTGATTTAGCTGAGAGAGAAAGACTGGGCAGAGAGAGAGAGAGAGAAACAGAGCCTGGGCTGAGAGGGAGACTGGGCAGAGAGAGGGAGATAGACTAGCCATAAAGAGAGAGAGAGAGACTGGGCAGGGATAAAACAGAGAGAAACTGGGCAGAGAGATAGAGAGAGAGTCTGGGCAGAGAGAGAAAGACTGGGGGGAGAGAGAGAGAGAGACTGGGCAGGGATAAAACAGAGAGAAACTGGGCAGAGAGAGAGAGACTGGGGAGAGAGATAGAGAGAGAGTCTGGGCAGAGAGAGAAAGACTGGGGGGAGAGAGAGAGAGAGAGAGAGAGACTGGGCAGAGAGCGAGAGAGAGAGACTGGGCTGAGTGAGAGAGAGACACAGACACTGAGCTGAGAGAGAGAGAGACTGGGCAGAGAGAGAGATACTGGGCTGAGAGACAAAGAGTGAGAATGTGCTGAGAGAGAGAGAGAGGGACTGGGCTGAGCGGGAGAGAGAGAGAGAGACTGGCCAAAGAGATAGAGACTAGGCAGAGAGAGAGAGACTGGACAGAGAGAGGGAGAGAGAGTGGGCAGAGAAAGATAATGGTTACAGATATTGACTGGGCAGAGAGAGAGAGAAAGGTGGGCAGAGAGCAAGAGAGACTGGGCAGAGAGAGAGGAAAGAGAGAGAGAGAGAGAAAAGTCAGAGAGAGAGAGAAAAGGGAGAAAGACTGGGTAGAGAGAGGGAGAGAAAGAGAGACATAGGGCAGAGAGCGACTGAGCTGATAGAGAGAGACTGGGGAGAGAGAGAGAGAGAGACTGAGCTGAAAGAGAGAGAGAGACTGGGCTGAGAGAGAGAGAGACTGAGCAGAGAGAGAGAGACCTGGGAGAGAGAGAGAGAGAGAGAGAGAGAGAGACTGAGCAGATATATAGAGAGAGAGACTGGGCTGAGAGAGAGAGAGAGACTGGGGAGAGAGAGAGAGAGAGAGAAATTGGGCAGAGTGAGGGAGAGAGACTGGTCGGCAGAGAGAGAGAGTCTGGGCAGATAGCGGGAGACAGAGTCTGGGCAGAGAGAGAGAGATTGGGCAGAGAGGAGAGACAGAGTGAGAGACTTGTCAGAGCGAGAGATAGAGAGAGAGAGACTAGGCAGAGAGAGAGGCAGAAAGTCTGGGCTGAGATACAGAGAGAGACTGGGCTGCGAGAGAGTGATTTGGCTGAGAGAGAGTGGGCAGGCAGAGTGAGAGAATGAGCGCCTGGGCTGAGAGGGAGACTGGGCAGAGAGAGGGAGATAGACTGGCCATATAGAGAGAGAGAGAGACTGGACAGGGATAAAACAGAGAGAAACTGGGCAGAGAGAGAGAGACTGGGGAGAGAGAGAGACTGGGCAGAGAGAGAGAGAGACTGGGCAGAGAGAGAGAGAGAGAGAGAGAGACTGAGCAGAGAGTGAGAGAGACCTGTGAGATAGAGAGAGACAGAGAGACTGGGCAGAGAGAGAGAGAGAGACACTGGGCTTAGTGAGAGAGAGACACAGACACTGAGCTGAGAGAGAGAGAGAGACTGGGCAGAGAGAGAGATACTGTGCTGAGAGACAAAGAGTGAGAATGTGCTGAGAGAGAAAGAGAGGGAATGGGCTAAGATAGAGAGAAAGAGAGAGACTGGCCAAAGAGATAGAGACTAGGCAGAGAGAGAGAGACTGGACAGAGAGAGAATGGGCAGAGAGAGAGAGACTGGGCAGAGAGAGGGACAGAGAGTGGGCAGAGAAAGATAATGGTTAGAGAGATTGACTGGGCAGAGAGAGAGAGAAAGGTGTGCAGAGAGAGAGGGGGGAGAGAGAGAGAGAGAGAGAAGTCAGAGAGGGAGAGAAAAGGGAGAAAGACTGGGTAGAGAGAGAGGGAGAGAAAGAGAGACATAGGGCAGAGAGCGACTGAGCTGATAGAGAGAGACTGGAGAGAGAGAGAGAGAGAGAGAGACTGAGCTGAGAGAGAGAGAGAGAGACTGGGCTGAGAGAGAGAGAGAGACTGACCAGAGAGAGAGAGAGAATGAGATCTGGGCTGAGAGAGAGATAGACAGAGACACTGAGCTGCGAGAGAGAGAGAGAGAAAGCGCTCAGAGAGAGAGAGAGACTGGGCAGAGAGAGAGAGAGAGACTGGCCAAAGAGAGAGAGACTGGGCAGAGAGGGAATGGGCAGAGAGAGAGAGATGGGGCAGAGAGAGAGAGACTGGGCAGAGAGAGAGAGAGAGACAGGGCAGAGATAGAGAGAGAGAGTGGGCAGGGAGAGAGAATGGGTAGAGAGATTGACAGGGCAGAGAGAGAGAGAAAGGTGGGCAGAGAGAGAGAGAGACTGGGCAGAGAGAGAGAGACTGGACTGAGAGAGAGAGGGGACAGAGAGATAGAGAGACTGGTCAGAGAGAGAGAAAAGGGAGAAATACTGGGCAGAGAGAGAGGGAGAGAAAGAGAGACATTGGGCTGAGAGCGACTGAGCTGATAGAGAGAGACTGGGGAGAGAGAGAGAGAGAGACTGAGCTGAGAGAGAGAGAGAGAGACTGGGCTGAGAGAGAGAGAGAGAGAGAGACTGAGCAGAGAGAGAGAGACCTGGGAGAGAGAGATAGAGAGAGACTGAGTTGATATATAGAGACAGAGAGAATGGGCAGAGAGAGAAAGAGAGAGAGGTAGAGACTGGGATGAAAGAGAGAGAGAGAGAGAGAGAGAAACTGGGCAGAGAGAGAGTGAGGGCCTGGGCTGAGATAATGAGTGGGCAGCGAGAGAGAAAGAATGAGCAGAGGGAGAGAGTCAGGGCAGAGGGAGAGAGAGAGACTGGTCAGAGAGAGAGAGGGAGAGAGAGAGAGAATGGGCAACGAGAGAGGGAGAGAGACTGGGCAGAGGGAGAGAGAGAGACTGGGCAGACAGAGAGACACTGGGCTGCAAGAGAGTGACTGGGCAGAGAGAGAGAGTCTATGCAGAGAGAGAAACTGGGCAGAGATAGAGAGAGAGACTGGGCAGGGAGAGAGAGAAAGAGACTGGGCAGAGAGAGAGACAGAGAGACTGGGCAGACAGAGAGAGAGAGACTGGGCTGAGAGAGATAGAGTGTGACTGGGCTGAGAGGGTGAGACAGGGCTAAGAGAGAGAGAGAGACTGGGGTTTGACAGAGAGAGACTGGGCTGAGAGAAAGTGAGAGAGAGAGAAATTGGGCAGAGAGAGAGCGAGAGAGCCTGGGCAGAGAGAAAGGGAGAGAGACTGGGCAGAGAGAATGAGAGACTGGGCAGAGAGAGAGAGAGAGACTGGTCAGAGAGAGAGAGAGAAACGGAGAGAGACTGTGCAGAGAGAGAGGGAGAGAGACTGGGCTGAGAGAGAGAGACAAAGAGACAAACTGTGTGGAGAGAAAGGAAGAGACGCTGGGCAGCAGAGAGAGAGACCGGGCTGAGAGAGACAGAGACAGAGAGACTGGGCTGAAAGAGAGAGAGAGACTGGTCAGAGAGAGAGAGAGAGACAATGGGCTGAGAGAGAGAGAGATACTGAGCTGAGAGATAGAGAAGGTGCTGGAAGAGAAAGAGAGAGACGGGCCTGAGAGAGAGAGAGACTGGGCAGAGTGAGAGAGAGAGACAGAAATTGGGCAGAGAGTGAGGGAGAAGGACTGGTCGGCAGAGACAGAGAGTCTGGACAGATAGAGGGAGACAGATTCTGGACAGAGAGAGAGACTGGGCAGAGAGAGAGAGACAGAGATAGAGAATTGTCAGAGAGAGAGATAGAGAGAGAGAGACTGAGCAGAGAGAGAGGCAGAGAGACTGGGCAGAGATACAGAGAGAGACTGGGCTGTGAGAGAGAGAGTGGGAAGAGAGAGAGAAAAAGAGCCTGGGCTGAGAGAGAGACAATGGGCTGAGAGAGAGAGAGATACTGAGCTGAGAGAGAGATATAGAAGGGGCTGGGAGAGAAAGAGGGACGGGGCTGAGAGAGAAAGAGACTAGGCAGAGAGAAAGAGAGAGACAGAAATTGGGCAGAGAGTGAGGGAGAGAGACTGGTCGGCAGAGAGAGAGTGTCTGGGCAGATAGAGGGAGACAGAGTCTGGGCAGAGAGAGAGAGACTGGCCAGAGAGAGAGAGACCGAGAGAGAGTCTTGTCAGAGAGAGAGATAGAATAGACAGGGCAGAGAGAGAGAGAGAGAGAGAGAGAGTTTGGGCTGAGAGAGAGAGAGACTGGGCTGAGAGAGAGAGAGACAGAGACACTGAGCTGAGAGAGAGAGAGAGAATGGGCTGAGAGAGAGAGAGACTGGGCAGAGAAAGAGATACTGGGCTGAGAGACAAAGAGTGAGAATGTGCTGAGAGAGATAGAGGGACTCGGCTGAGAGAGAGAGAGATACTGGGCTGAGAGTGAGAGAGACAGACTGGGCTGAGAGAGAGAGAGAGAGAGATAGAGAGAGACTGAGTTGATATATAGAGACAGAGAGAATGGGCAGAGAGAGAAAGAGAGAGAGGTAGAGACTGGGATGAGAGAGAGAGAGAGAGAGAAACTGGGCAGAGAGAGAGACCTGGGATAGAGAAAGACTGAGTTGATATATAGAGACAGAGAGAATGGGCAGAGAGAGAAAGAGAGAGAGGTAGAGACTGGGATGAGAGAGAGAGAGAGAGAGAGAGAGAAACTGGGCAGAGAGAGAGTGAGGGCCTGGGCTGAGATAATGAGTGGGCAGCGAGAGAGAAAGAATGAGCAGAGGGAGAGAGTCAGGGCAGAGAGAGAGAGAGAGAGAGAGAGAGAATGGGCAACGAGAGAGGGAGAGAGACTGGGCAGAGGGAGAGAGAGAGACTGGGCAGACAGAGACACTGGGCTGCAAGAGAGTGACTGGGCAGAGAGAGAGAGTTATGCAGAGAGAGAAACTGGGCAGAGATAGAGAGAGAGACTGGGCAGGGAGAGAGAGAAAGAGACTGGGCAGAGAGAGAGACAGAGAGACTGGGCAGACAGAGAGAGAGAGACTGGGCTGAGAGAGATAGAGTGTGACTGGGCTGAGAGGGTGAGACAGGGCTAAGAGAGAGAGAGACTGGGGTTTGACAGAGAGAGACTGGGCTGAGAGAAAGTGAGAGAGAGAGAAATTGGGCAGAGAGAGAGCGAGAGAGCCTGGGCAGAGAGAAAGGGAGAGAGACTGGGCAGAGAGAAAGGGAGAGAGACTGGGCAGAGAGAGAGAGAGCGAGAGAGACTGGGCAGCGAGAATGAGAGACTGGGCAGAGAGAGAGAGAGAGACTGGTCAGAGAGAGAAAGAGAAACGGAGAGAGACTGTGCAGAGAGAGAGGGAGAGAGACTGGGCTGAGAGAAAGAGATAAAGAGACAAACTGTGTGGAGAGAAAGGAAGAGACACTGGGCAGCAGAGAGAGAGACCGGGCTGAGAGAGACAGAGACAGAGAGACTGGGCTGAAAGAGAGAGAGAGACCTATCAGAGAGAGAGAGAGACAATGGGCTGAGAGAGAGAGAGATACTGAGCTGAGAGAGAGATAGAGAAGGGGCTGGGAGAGAAAGAGAGAGACGGGCCTGAGAGAGAGAGAGACTGGGCAGAGTGAGAGAGAGAGACAGAAATTGGGCAGAGAGTGAGGGAGAAGGACTGGTTGGCAGAGACAGAGAGTCTGGGCAGATAGAGGGAGACAGATTCTGGACAGAGAGAGAGACTGGGCAGAGAGAGAGAGACAGAGATAGAGAATTGTCAGAAAGAGAGATAGAGAGAGAGAGAGACTGGGCAGAGTGAGAGGCAGAGAGACTGGGCAGAGATACAGAGAGAGACTGGGCTGTGAGAGAGTGATTTGGCTGAGAGAGAGAGAGAGTGGGCAGAGAGAGAGAGAGATACTGGGCATAGAGAGTGAGAGAGAGAGAGACTGGGCAGATAAGAGAGAGAGAGACAATGGGCTGAGAGAGAGAGAGATACTGAGCTGAGAGAGAGATATAGAAGGGTCTGGGAGAGAAAGAGAGACGGGGCTGAGAGAGAAAGAGACTAGGCAGAGAGAAAGAGAGAGAGACAGAAACTGGGCTGAGAGAGAAGGAGAGAGACTGGTCGGCAGAGAGAGACTGTCTGGGCAGATAGAGGGAGACAGAGTCTGGGCAGAGAGAGAGACTGGGCAGAGAGAGAGAGACCGAGAGAGAGACTTGTCAGAGATAGATATAGAATAGACAGGGCAGAGAGAGAGAGAGAGTGAGAGAGAGTCTGGGCTGAGAGAGAGAGAGAGAGAGAGAGACTGGCCTGAGAGAGAGAGAGACAGAGACACTGAGCTTTGAGAGAGAGAGAAGGGGCTGAGAGAGAGACTGGGCAGAGAAAGAGATACTGGGCTGAGAGACAAAGAGTGAGAATGTGCTGAGAGAAAGAGAGGGACTCGGCTGAGAGAGAGAGAGAAACTGGCCTGAGAGTGAGAGAGACAGACTGGGCTGAGAGAGAGAATGGGTAGAGAGATTGACTGGGCAGAGAGAGAGAGAACGGTGGGCAGAGAGAAAGAGAGACGGAGCAGAGAGAGAGGGGAGAGAGAGAGAGAGAGAAGTCAGAGAGAGAGAGAAAAGGGAGAAAGACTAGGCAGAGAGAGAGGGAGAGAAAGAGAGACATTGGGCAGGGAGTGACTGAGCTGATAGAGACTGGGGAGAGAGAGAGAGACAGAGCAGAGAGAGAGAGGGAGACTGGGCTGAGAGAGAGAGAGTCTGAGCAGAGAGAGAGAGAGCTGGGAGAGAGAGAGAGAGAGACAGAGCTGATATAGAGAGAGAGAGAGACTGGCCAAAGAGAGAGAGACTAGGCAGAGAGAGAGAGACTGGACAGAGAGAGAATGGGCAGAGAGAGAGAGACGGGGCAGAGAGAGAGAGACCGGGCAGAAAGAGAGAGAGAGACTGTGCAGAGAGAGAGATAGAGGGGGCAGAGAGAAAGAATGGGTAGAGAGATTGACTGGGCAGAGAGAGAGAGAACGGAGGGCAGAGAGAAAGAGAGATGGAGCAGAGAGAGAGGGGAGAGAGAGAGAGAGAGAAGTCAGAGAGAGAGAGAAAAGGGAGAAAGAATAGGCAGAGAGAGAGGGAGAGAAAGAGAGACATTGGGCAGGGAGTGACTGAGCTGATAGAGAGAACTGGGGAGAGAGAGTGAGACAGAGCAGAGAGAGAGAGGGAGACTGGGCTGAGAGAGAGAGAGTCTGAGCAGAGAGAGAGAGAGCTGGGAGAGAGAGAGAGAGAGACAGAGCTGATATAGAGAGAGAGAGACTGGGCAGAGAGAGAGAGAGAAAGAAATTGGGCAGACAGTGAGGGAGAGAGACTGGTCAGCAGAGAGAGAGCCTCTGGGCAGATAGAGGGAGACAGAGACTGGGCAGAGAGAGAGACTGGGCAGAGAGAGAGTGATTTGGCTGAGAGATAGGGAGTGGGCTGAGAAAGAGAGACTGGGCAGAGAGAGAGAGAGAGAGATTGGGCAGAGAGAGAGAGATAGACTGGCCGGATAGAGAGAGAGAGACTGGGCAGGGATAAAAGAGAGAGAGAGTGGGCAGAGAGAGAGAGACTGGGCAGAGAGAGAGAGAGAGAGACTGGGCAGAGAGAGAGAGAGTGGGCAGAGAGAAAGAATGGGTAGAGAGATTGACTGGGCAGAGAGAGAGAGAAAGGTGGGCAGAGAGAGAGAGAGAGACTGGGCAGAGAGAGAGGAGAGAGAGAGAAGTCAGAGAGGGAGAGAAAAGGGAGAAAGACTGGGCAGAGAGAGAGGGAGAGAAAGAGAGAAATTGGGCAGAGAGCGACTGAGCTGACAGAGAGAGACTGGGGAGGGAGAGAGAGAGAGACTGAGCTGAGAGAGAGAGAGAGAGAGACTGGGCTGATAGAGAGAGAGACTGAGCAGAGAGAGAGAGAGACCGGGGAGAGAGAGAGAGAGAGAGACTGAGCTGATATATATAGAGAGAGAGACTGGGCAGAGAGAGAGAGAGACTGGGCAGAGAGAGAAAGACTGGGCAGAGAGAGAGAGAGACTGGGCAGAGAGAGAGACTTGGCAGAGAGAGAGAGAGAGAGACTGAGCAGAGAGTGAGAGAGACCTGTGAGATAGAGAGAGAGAGAGAGAGAGAGAGAGAGTCTGGGCTGAGAGAGAGAGAGACAGAGACACTGAGCTGAGAGAGAGAGAGAGAAGGGGCTGAGAGAGAGAGAGACTGTGCAGAGAAAGAGATACTGGGCTGAGAGTCAAAGAGTGAGAATGTGCTGAGAGAGAGAGGTACTCGGCTGAGAGAGAGAGAGAAACTGGGCTGAGAGTGGGAGACAGACTGGGCTGAGAGAGAGAGAGAGAGAGACTGGCCAAAGAGAGAGAGACTAGGCAGAGAGAGAGAGACTGGACAGAGAGAGAATGGACAGAGATAGAGAGACGGGGCAGAGAGAGAGAGACTGGGCAGAGAGAGAGAGAGACTGTGCAGAGAGAGAGAGAGAGTGGGCAGAGAGAAAGAATTGTTAGAGAGATTGACTGGGCAGAGAGAGAGAGAAAGGTGGGCAGAGAGAGAGATGGGGCAGAGAGAGAGGGGAGAGAGAGAGAGAGAGAAGTCAGAGAGAGAGAAAAGGGAGAAAGACTGGGGAGAGAAAGGGAGAGAAAGAGAGACATTGGGCAGGGAGTGACTGAGCTGATAGAGAGAGAGAGAGAGACTGGGCAGAGAGAGAGAGAAAGAAATTGGGCAGAGAGTGAGGGAGAGAAACTGGTCGGGAGAGAGAGAGAGTCTGGGCAGATAGAGGGAGACAGTGACTGAGCAGAGTGAGAGAGACTGAGCTGTGAGAGAGGGATTTGGCTGAGAGATAGGGAGAGGGCTGAGAAATAGAGAAAGAGAGACTGGGCAGAGAGAGAGAGAGAGATTGGGCAGAGAGAGAGAGATACACTGGCCAGATAGAAAGAGTGAGAGAGACTGGGCAGGGATAAAAGAGAGAGAGACTGGGCAGAGAGAGAGACACTGGGCAGAGAGAGAGAGAGAGAGAGACTGGGCAGAGAGAGAGAGAAAGGTGGGCAGAGAGAGAGAGAGAGATTGGGCAGAGAGAGGGGACAGAGAGAGAGAGAAGTCAGAGAGGGAGAGAAAAGGGAGAAAGACTGGGCAGAGAGAGAGGGAGAGAAAGAGAGAAATTGGGCAGAGAGCAACTGAGCTGATAGAGAGAGACTGGGGAGAGAGAGAGAGAGATAGAGACTGAGCTGAGAGAGAGAGACCTGGGAGAGAGAGAGAGAGACTGAGCTGATATATAGAGAGAGAGAGAATGGGCAGAGAGAGAGAGAAAGAAATTGGGCAGAGAGTGAGGGACAGAGACTGGTCGGCAGAGAAAGAGAGTCTGGGCAGATAGAGGGAGACAGAGACTGGGCAGAGTGAGAGAGAGACTGAGCTGTGAGAGAGTGATTTGGCCGAGAGATAGGGAGTGGGCTGAGAAAGAGAAAAAGAGAGACTGGGCAGAGAGAGAGACAGATTGGGCAGAGAGAGAGAGATAGACTGGCCAGATAGAGAGAGTGAGAGAGACTGGGCAGGGATAAAAGAGAGAGAGACTGGGCAGAGAGAGAGAGCTGGGCAGAGAGAGAGAGAGAGAGAGAGAGACTGGGCAGAGAGAGAGACTGGGCAGAGAGAAAGAATGGGTAGACAGATTGACTGGGCAGAGAGAGAGAGAAAGGTGGGCAGAGAGAGAGAGAGACTGGGCAGAGAGAGAGGAGAGAGAGAGAGAGAAATCAGAGAGGGAGAGAAAAGGGAGAAAGACTGGGCAGAGAGCGAGGGAGAGAAAGAGAGAAATTGTCAGAGAGTGACTGAGCTGATAGAGAGAGACTGGGGAGAGAGAGAGAGAGAGACTGAGCTGAGAGAGAGGGAGAGACTGGGCTGATAGAGAGAGACTGAGCAGAGAGAGACGGGGAGAGAGAAAGAGAGAGAGAGACTGAGCTGATATATAGAGAGAGAGAGACTGGGCAGAGAGAGAAAGAGAGACTGGGCAGAGAGAGAGAGAGACTTGGCAGAGAGAGAGAGAGACTGAGCAGAGAGTGAGAGAGACCTGTGAGATAGAGAGAGAGAGAGAGAGAGTCAGGGCTGAGAGAGAGAGAGAGTGAGACTGGGCTGAGAGAGAGAGAGACAGAGACACTGAGCTGAGAGAGAGAGAGAGAAGGGGCTGAGAGAGAGAAAAACTGGGCTGAGAGTGGGAGACAGACTGGGCTGAGAGAGAGAGAGAGACAGACTGTCCAAAGAGAGAGAGAGACTAGGCAGAGAGAGAGAGACTGGACAGAGAGAGATTGGCTAGAGAGAGAGAGACGGGGCAGAGAGAGAGAGACTGGGCAGAAAGAGAGAGAGAGAGAGACTGGGCAGGGATAAAATAGAGAGAGACTGCGCAGAGAGAAGAGACTGAGCAGAGAGAGAGAGAGAGAGACTGGGCAGAGAGAGAGAGTGGGCAGAGAGAGAGAGAAAGGTGGGCAGAGAGAGAGAGAGACGGGGCAGAGAGAGAGGGGAGAGAGAGAGAGAAGTCAGAGAGAGAGAGAAAAGGGAGAAAGACTGGGGAGAGAGAGGTAGAGAAAGAGAGACATTGGGCAGGGAGTGACTGAGCTGATAGAGAGAGACTGGGGAGAGAGAGAGAGAGAGACAGAGCAGAGAGAGAGAGAGAGAGACTGGGCTGAGAGAGAGAGAGACTGATCAGAGAGAGAGAGAGAGCTGGGAGAGGGAGAGAGACTGAGCTGATAGAGAGAGAGAGAGAGAGAGAGACTGGGCAGAGAGAGAGAGAAAGAAATTGGGCAGAGACTGAGGGAGAGAGACTGGTCGGCAGAGAGAGAGAGTCTGGGCAGATAGAGGGATACAGATACTGGGCAGAGTGAGAGAGAGACTGAGCTGTGAGAGAGGGATTTGGCTGAGAGATAGGGAGTGGGCTGAGAAATAGAGAAAGAGAGACTGGGCAGAGAGAGAGAGAGAGATTGGGCAGAGTGAGAGAGATAGACTGGCCAGATAGAGAGAGTGAGAGAGACTGGGCAGGGATAAAAGAGAGAGAGACTGGGCAGAGAGAGAGAGAGACTGGGCAGAGAGAGAGAGACAGAGAGAGAGTCTTGTCAGTGAGAGAGATAGAGGGAGAGACTGGGCAGAGAGAGAGGCAGAGAAACTGGGCAGAGATACAAAGAGAGACTGGGCTGTGAGAGAGTGATTTGGCTGAGAGAGAGTGGGCAGAGAGAGAGAGAGAAAGAGAGCCTGGGCTGAGATGGAGACTGGGCAGAGAGAGGGAGATAGACTGGCCTGATAGAGAGTGAGAGAGAGACTGGCCAAAGATAGAGAGACTAGGCAGAGAGAGAGACACTGGGCAGAGAGAGAGAGAGAGAGACTGGGCAGAGAGAAAGAGTGGGCAGAGAGAAAGAATGGGTAGAGATTGACTGGGCAGAGAGAGAGAGAAAGGTGGGCAGAGAGAGAGAGAGACTGGGCAGAGAGAGAGGGGACAGAGAGAGAGAGAGAGAAAGAGAAATTGGGCAGAGAGCGACTGAGCTGATAGAGAGAGACTGGGGAGACAGAGAGAGAGAGAGAGACTGAGCTGAGAGAGAGAGAGAGAGACTGGGCTGAGAGAGAGAGAGACTGATCAGAGAGAGAGAGAGAGCTGGGAGAGGGAGAGAGACTGAGCTGATAGAGAGAGAGAGAGAGAGAGAGACTGGGCAGAGAGAGAGAGAAAGAAATTGGGCAGAGACTGAGGGAGAGAGACTGGTCGGCAGAGAGAGAGAGTCTGGGCAGATAGAGGGATACAGAGACTGGGCAGAGTGAGAGAGAGACTGAGCTGTGAGAGAGGGATTTGGCTGAGAGATAGGGAGTGGGCTGAGAAATAGAGAAAGAGAGACTGGGCAGAGAGAGAGAGAGAGATTGGGCAGAGTGAGAGAGATAGACTGGCCAGATAGAGAGAGTGAGAGAGACTGGGCAGGGATAAAAGAGAGAGAGACTGGGCAGAGAGAGAGAGAGACTGGGCAGAGAGAGAGACAGAGAGAGAGTCTTGTCAGTGAGAGAGATAGAGGGAGAGACTGGGCAGAGAGAGAGGCAGAGAAACTGGGCAGAGATACAAAGAGAGACTGGGCTGTGAGAGAGTGATTTGGCTGAGAGAGAGTGGGCAGAGAGAGAGAGAGAAAGAGAGCCTGGGCTGAGATGGAGACTGGGCAGAGAGAGGGAGATAGACTGGCCTGATAGAGAGTGAGAGAGAGACTGGCCAAAGATAGAGAGACTAGGCAGAGAGAGAGACACTGGGCAGAGAGAGAGAGAGAGAGACTGGGCAGAGAGAGAGAGTGGGCAGAGAGAAAGAATGGGTAGAGATTGACTGGGCAGAGAGAGAGAGAAAGGTGGGCAGAGAGAGAGAGAGAGACTGGGCAGAGAGAGAGGGGACAGAGAGAGAGAGAGAGAAAGAGAAATTGGGCAGAGAGCGACTGAGCTGATAGAGAGAGACTGGGGAGACAGAGAGAGAGAGAGAGACTGAGCTGAGAGAGAGAGAGAGAGACTGGGCTGAGAGAGAGAGAGACTGATCAGAGAGAGAGAGAGAGCTGGGAGAGGGAGAGAGACTGAGCTGATAGAGAGAGAGAGAGAGAGAGAGACTGGGCAGAGAGAGAGAGAAAGAAATTGGGCAGAGACTGAGGGAGAGAGACTGGTCGGCAGAGAGAGAGTCTGGGCAGATAGAGGGATACAGAGACTGGGCAGAGTGAGAGAGAGACTGAGCTGTGAGAGAGGGATTTGGCTGAGAGATAGGGAGTGGGCTGAGAAATAGAGAAAGAGAGACTGGGCAGAGAGAGAGAGAGAGATTGGGCAGAGTGAGAGAGATAGACTGGCCAGATAGAGAGAGTGAGAGAGACTGGGCAGGGATAAAAGAGAGAGAGACTGGGCAGAGAGAGAGAGAGACTGGGCAGAGAGAGAGAGACAGAGAGAGAGTCTTGTCAGTGAGAGAGATAGAGGGAGAGACTGGGCAGAGAGAGAGGCAGAGAAACTGGGCAGAGATACAAAGAGAGACTGGGCTGTGAGAGAGTGATTTGGCTGAGAGAGAGTGGGCAGAGAGAGAGAGAGAAAGAGAGCCTGGGCTGAGATGGAGACTGGGCAGAGAGAGGGAGATAGACTGGCCTGATAGAGAGTGAGAGAGAGACTGGCCAAAGATAGAGAGACTAGGCAGAGAGAGAGACACTGGGCAGAGAGAGAGAGAGAGAGACTGGGCAGAGAGAGAGAGTGGGCAGAGAGAAAGAATGGGTAGAGATTGACTGGGCAGAGAGAGAGAGAAAGGTGGGCAGAGAGAGAGAGAGACTGGGCAGAGAGAGAGGGGACAGAGAGAGAGAGAGAGAAAGAGAAATTGGGCAGAGAGCGACTGAGCTGATAGAGAGAGACTGGGGAGACAGAGAGAGAGAGAGAGACTGAGCTGAGAGAGAGAGAGAGAGACTGGGCTGATAGAGAGACCGGGGAGAGAGAGAGAGAGAGACTGAGCTGATATATAGAGAGAGAGAGACTGGGCAGAGAGCGGAAGAATGGGCAGAGAGAGAGAGAGAGAGAGAGACTGGGCAGAGAGAGAGAGACTGGGCAGAGAGAGAGAGAGAGAGAGACTGAGCAGAGAGTGAGAGAGACCTGTGAGATAGAGAGAGAGAGAGAGAGAGAGACTGGCCAAAGAGAGAGAGACTAGGCAGAGAGAGAGAAACTGGACAGAGAGAGAATGGGCAGAGAGAGAGACGGGGAAGAGAGAGAGAGACTGGGCAGAGAGAGAGAGAGAGTGGGCAGAGAGAAAGAATGGGTAGAGAGATTGACTGGGCAGAGAGAGAGAGAAAGATGGGCAGAGAGAGAGAGAGACTGGGCAGAGAGAGAGGGGAGAGAGAGAGACAAGTCAGACAGAGACAGAAAAGGGAGAAAGACTGGGCAGAGAGAGAGGGAGTGAAAGAGAGACATTGGGCAGGGAGCGATTGAGCTAATAGAGAGAGACTTGGGAGAGAGAGAGAGAGACTGAGCAGAGAGAGAGAGAGACTGGGCTGAGAGAGAGAGACTGGGCAGAGAGAGAGAGACCTGGGAGAGAAGAGAGAGAGACTGAGCTGATATAGAGAGAGAGAGAGACTGGGCAGAGAGAGAGAGAGAAAGAAATTGGGCAGAGAGTGAGGAAGAGAGACTGGTCGGCAGAGAGAGAGAGTCTGGGCAGATAGAGGGAGACAGAGACTGGGCAGAGAGAGAGACAGACTGGGCTGTGAGAGAGTGATTTGGCTGAGAGATAGGGAGTGGGCTGAGAAAGAGAGAAAGAGAGAATGGGCAGAGAGAGAGAGATACCCTGGCCAGATAAAGAGATTGAGAGAGACTGGGCAGGGATAAAAAAGAGAGAGACTGGGCAGAGAGAGAGAGACTCGGCAGAGAGAGGGACAGTGGGCAGAGAGAAAGAATGGGTAGAGAGATTGACTGGGCAGAGAGAGAGAGAAAGGTGGGCAGAAAGAGAGAGAGACTGGGCAGAGAGAAGGGGAGAGAGAGAGAGAAGTCAGAGAGAGAGAGAAAAGGGAGAAAGACTGGGCAGAGAGAGAGGGAGAGAAAGAGAGACATTGGGCAGGGAGCAACTGAGCAGACAGAGAGAGACTGGGCAGAGAGAGAGAGAGTGGACAGAGAGAGAGAATGGGTAGAGAGATTGACTGGGCAGAGAGAGAGAGAAAGGTGGGCAGTGAGAGACAGACTGAGCAGAGAGAGAGGGCGAGAGAGAGAGAGAGAAAGAGAAGTCAGAGAGAGAGAGAAAAGGGAGAAAGACTGGGCAGAGAGAGAGGGAGAGAAAGACAGAAATTGGGCAGAGAGTGACTGAGCTGATAGAGAGAGACTGGGTAGAGAGAGAGAGAGAGACCTGGGAGAGAGAGACAGAGAGACTGAGCTGATATATATAGAGAGAGAGACTGGGCAGAGAGAGAGAGAGTCAGAAATTGGGCAGAGAGTGAGGGAGAGAGACTGGTCGCCAGAGAGAGTGAGTCTGGGCAGATAGAGGGAGATAGAGTCTGGGCAGAGAGAGAGAGAGACTGGGCAGAGAGAGAGAGACAGAGAGAGAGTCTTGTCAGTGAGAGAGATAGAGGGAAAGACTGGGCAGAGAGAGAGGCAGAGAAACTGGGCAGAGATACAAAGAGAGACTGGGCTGTGAGAGAGTGATTTGGCTGAGAGAGAGTGGGCAGAGAGAGAGAGAGAAAGAGCCTGGGCTGAGATGGAGACTGGGCAGAGAGAGGGAGATAGACTGGCCTGATAGAGAGTGAGAGAGAGACTGGCCAAAGATAGAGAGACTAGGCAGAGAGAGAGAAACTGGACAGAGAGAGACTGGGCAGAGAGAGAGAGAGATGGGGAAGAGAGAGAGAGACTGGGCAGAGAGAGAGAGAGACTGTGCAGAGAGAGAGAGAGAGTGGGCAGAGAGAAAGAATGGGTAGAGAGATTGACTGGGCAGAGAGAGAGAGAAATGTGGGCAGAGAGAGAGAGAGAGAGACTGGGCAGAGAGAGAGGGGAGAGAGAGAGACAAGTCAGAGAGAGAGAGAAAAGGGAGAAAGACTGGGCAGAGAGAGAGGGAGAGAAAGAGAGACATTGGGCAGGGAGCGATTGAGCTGATAGAGAGAGACTTGGGAGAGAGAGAGAGAGACTGAGCAGAGAGAGAGAGAGAGACTGGGCAGAGAGAGAGAGACCTGGGAGAGAGAGAGAGAGAGAGACAGCTGATATAGAGAGAGAGAGAGATTGGGCAGAGAGAGAGAGAGAAATTGGGCAGAGAGTGAGGGAGAGAGACTGGTCGGCAGAGAGAGAGAGAGTCTGGGCAGATAGAGGGAGACAGAGACTGGGCAGAGAGAGAGACAGACTGGGCTGTGAGAGAGTGATTTGGCTGAGAGATAGGGAGTGGGCTGAGAAAGAGAGAAAGAGAGACTGGGCAGAGAGAGAGAGATACACTGGCCAGATAGAGAGAGTGAGAGAGACTGGGCAGGGATAAAAGAGAGAGAGACTGGGCAGAGAGAGAGACACTGGGCAGAGAGAGGGACAGTGGGCAGAGAGAAAGAATGGGTAGAGAGATTGACTGGGCAGAGAGAGAGAGAAAGGTGGGCAGAAAGAGAGAGAGACTGGGCAGAGAGAGAGGGCAGAGAGAGAGAGAGAACTCAGAGAGAGAGAGAACAGGGAGAAAGACTGGGCAGAGAGAGAGAGAGAGAGAGAGACTGAGCTGAGAGAGAGAGAGAGAGAGACTGGACTGAGAGAGAGAGAGAGAGACCTGGGAGAGAGAGAGAGAGACTGAGCTGATATATATAGAGAGAGAGACTGGGCAGAGAGAGAGAGAGAGAGAGTCAGAAATTGGGCAGAGAGTGAGGGAGAGAGACTGGTCGCCAGAGAGAGAGAGTCTGGGCAGATAGAGGGAGATAGATTCTGGGCAGAGAGAGAGAGAGACTGGGCAGAGAGAGAGAGACAGAGAGAGAGTGTTGTCAGTGAGAGAGATAGAGAGAGAGACTGGGCAGAGAGAGAGGCAGAGAGACTGGGCAGAGATACAAAGAGAGACTGGGCTGTGAGAGAGTGATTTGGCTGAGAGAGAGAGTGGGCAGAGAGAGGGAGAGAAAGAGGGCCTGGGCTGAGATGGAGACTGGGCAGAGAGAGTGAGATAGACTGGCCAGATAGAGAGTGAGAGAGAGACTGGGCAGGGATAAAAGAGAGAGAGACTGGGCAGATAGAGAGAGACTGTGCAGAGATAGAGAGAGAGACTGGGCAGAGAGAGAAAGACTGGGCAGAGAGAGAAAGAGAGAGAGAGAGACGGCTGAGAGAGAGAAAGACTGGGCAGAGAGAGAGACTGGGCAGAGAGAGTGAGAGAGAGACGGCAGTGAGAGAGAGACAGGGCAGAGAGAGAGAGACAGGGCAGAGAGAGAGTGATAGAGTGGGCAGAGAGAGCAAGACTGGGCAGAGAGTGAGACTGGGCAGAGAGAGAAAGACTGGGCAGAGAGAGAGAGAGGGCAGAGAGAGAGAGAGAGACTGGTCAGAGAGAGAGAGAAAGGGAGAAAGACTGGGCAGAGAGAGAAGGAGAGAAAGAGAGAGACTGGGCAGAGAGAGACTGAGCAGAGAGAGAGAGACTGGGGGAGAGCGAGAGATATAGAGAGACTGAGCTGAGAGAGAGAGAGTGAGACTGGGCAGACAGAGAGAGAGAGGGAGAGAGAGAGAGAAACTTGGAGGACAGAGAGTGAGAGAGACTGGGCAGCAGAGGGAGATAGAGAGACTGGGGTAAGAGAGAGAGTGGGCTGAGAGAGAGAGACAGAGAGACTAGGCTGAGAGAGAGAGAGATACTGGGCAGACAGAGAGAGAGAGGGGAGAGAGAGAGAGAAACTTGGCAGACAGAGAGTGAGAGAGACTGGGCAGCAGAGGGAGATAGAGAGACTGGGCTAAGAGGGAGAGTGGGCAGACAGAGAGAGAAACTGGGCAGTGAGAGAGAGAGAGTCTGCGCAGAGAGAGAGACTGGTCAGAGAGAGAGAGAGGGAGAGAGAGACTGGGCTGAGCGACAGAGAGACTGGGCAGAGAGAGCGAGAGAGACTGGGCAGAGAGATAGAGATACTGGGCTAAGATGGAGAGAGAGAGGGGTCTGAGAGAGAAAGAGAGAGACTAGGCTGAGAGAGAGAGACACAGCTGAGAGAGAGAGATAGATAAGGGGCTGAGAGAGAGAGAGAGAGCAAGACTGGGGAGAGAGAGAGAGACAGAAACTGGGCAGAGAGTGAGAGAGAGAGGCTGGTCGTCAGAGAGAGAGTCTGGGCAGATAGAGGGAGACAGAGACTGGGCTGTGAGAGAGTGATTTGACTGAGAGATAGGGAGTGGGCTGAGAAAGAGAGAAAGAGAGACTGGGCAGAGAGAGAGGGAGAGATTGGGCAGAGAGAGAGAGATACACTGGCCAGATAGAGAGAGAGAGAGACTGGGCAGGGATAAAAGTGAGAGAGACTGGGCAGAGGTAGAGAGACTGGGAAGAGAGAGAGAGAGAGAGAGAGACTGGGCAGAGAGAAAGAGAGACTGGGCAGTGAGAGAGAGTCTGGGGGGGAGAAAGAGAGAGAGACTGAGCTGAGAGAGAGAGAGAGAGAGAGACTGGACTGAGAGAGAGAGAGAGAGACTGAGCAGAGAGAGAGAGTGACCTGGGAGTGAGAGAGAGAGTGAGAGAGAGAGACTGGGCTGAGAGAGAGAGGGAGAAACTGAGCTGAGAGAGAGAGAGACGGGGCTGAGAGAAGTAGAGACTGGGCCGAGAGAGAGAGTGGGAGAGACTGGGGAAGGGGAGAGAAAGAGTGAGACTGTGCTGAGAGAGAAAGAGAGAGAGAACGGGCTGAGAGAGAGAGAGAGAAACTGGGCTGAGAGAGAGAGAGACAGACTAGGACTGAGAGAGAGAGAGAGAGTGATTGGACAAAGAGAGCGAGAGAGTAGGCAGAGAGAGAGAGAGACTGGACAGAGAGAGAAAGGGCAGAGAGAGAGAGAGAGAGAGAAACTAGGCAGAGAGAGAGAGAGAGTGACTGGTCAGAGAGACAGAGACTGGGCAGAGAGAGAGAGAGGGCAGAGAGAAAGGGAGAGAGACTGGGCAGAGAGAGAGGGAGAGAGACTGGGCAGAGAGAGAGAGCGAGAGAGACTGGGCATAGAGAATGAGAGACTGGGCTGCGAAAGAGAGAGAGACTGGTCAGAGAGAGACAGAGAAACGGAGAGAGACTGGGCAGAGAGAGAGGGAGAGAGCCTGGGCAGAGATAGAGAGATACAGAAAGAAACTGTGTGGAGAGAGAGGAAGAGACACTGGGTAGCAGAGAGAGAGCCCGGGCTGAGAGAGAAAGAGACAGAGAGACAGGGCAGAGAGAGAGAGAGAGATACTGAGCATAGCGAGTGAGAGAGAAAGAGACTGGGCAGATAAGAGAGAGAGATACAATGGGCTGAGAGAGAGAGAGATACTGAGCTGAGACAGAGATAGAGAAGGGGCTGGGAGAGAAAGAGACTGGGCAGAGAGAGAGAGAGACAGAAATTGGGCAGAGAGTGAGGGAGAGAGACTGGTCGGCAGAGAGAGAGAGTCTGGGCAGATAGAGGGAGACAGAGTCTGGGCAGAGAGAGAGAGACTGGGCAGAGAGAGAGATAGAGAGAGAGAGACTGGGCAGAGAGAGAGACAGAGAGGCTGGGCAGAGATACAGAGAGAGACTGGGCTGTGAGAGAGTGATTTGGCTGAGAGAGAGAGTGGGATGAGAGAGAGAGAGAGAGAAAGAGAGCCTGGGCTGAGAGGGAGACTGGGCAGAGAGAGGGAGATAGACTGGCCAGATAGAGAGAGAGAGAGGGACGGGGCCAGGATAAAATTGAGAGACACTGGGCAGATAAAGAGAGACTGGGCAGAGATAGAGAGATTGGGCAGAGAGAGAGAGATAGACCAGTAATAGAGTGAGAGAGAGATAGAGGGACTGAGCTGCGAGAGAGAGAGAGTAGGACTGGGATGAGAGAGAGAGAGGCAGTGACTGGGCTGAGAGAGAAAGAGAGAGTGAGAGAGAGAAACTGGGCAGAGAGAGAGTGAGAGAGAGTGGGCAGCAGAGAGAGAGAGAGACTGGGGTAAGAGAGAGAGTGGGCTGAGAGAGAGAGAGATAGAGAGACAGGGCTGAGAGAGAGAGAGAAACTGGGCAGTGAGAGAGACTGGTCAGAGAGAGAGAAAGAGGGAGAGAGACTGGGCTGAGAGAGTGAGAGAGACTGGGCTGAGAGAGAGCGAGAGAGACTTGGCAGAGAGATAGAGAAACTGGGCTGAGATGGAGAGAGAGAGGGGTCTGAGAGAGAGAGAGAGACTGGGCTGAGAGAGAAAGAGAGACACTGAGCTGATAGAGAGAGATAGATAAGGGGCTGAGAGAGAGAGACAGACGGGGCAGAGAGAGAGCGAGACTGGGCACAGAGAGAGAGAGACAGAGACTGGGCAGAGAGAGAGAGAGACTGGGCAGATAGAGGGAGACAGAGACTGGGCAGAGAGAGAGAGAGAGACTGGGCAGAGAGAGAGAGAGAGTGGGCAGAGAGAGAAAGAGACTGGGCAGAGTGAGAGAGAGACTGGGCAGAGAGAGAGAGACTGGGCAGAGAGAGAGAGAGACTGGGCAGAGTGAGAGAGAGACTGGGCAGAGCGAGAGAGACTGGGCAGAGTGAGAGAGAGACTGGGCAGAGAGAGAGAGAGAGACTGGGCAGAGTGAGAGAGAGACTGGGCAGAGAGAGAGAGAGAGGGAGAGAGAGACTGGGCTGAGAGAGTGAGAGAGATTGGGCTGAGAGAGAGCGAGAGAGACTTGGCAGAGAGATAGAGAAACTGGGCTGAGATGGAGAGAGAGAGGGGTCTGAGAGAGAGAGAGAGAGAGACTGGGCTGAGAGAGAGAGAGAGGCACTGAGCTGATAGAGAGAGATAGATAAGGGGCTGAGAGAGAGAGACAGACGGGGCAGAGAGAGAGCGAGACTGGGCACAGAGAGAGAGAGACAGAGACTGGGCAGAGAGAGAGAGAGACTGGGCAGATAGAGGGAGACAGAGACTGGGCAGAGAGAGAGAGAGAGACTGGGCAGAGAGAGAGAGAGAGTGGGCAGAGAGAGAAAGAGACTGGGCAGAGTGAGAGAGAGACTGGGCAGAGTGAGAGAGAGACTGGGCAGAGAGAGAGAGACTGGGCAGAGTGAGAGAGAGACTGGGCAGAGAGAGAGAGAGACTGGGCAGAGTGAGAGAGAGACTGGGCAGAGAGAGAGAGACTTTGCAGAGAGAGAGGGAGTGGGCAGAGAGAGAGACTGGGCAGAGAGAGAGAGAGAGACACTGGGCAGAGAGAGAGAGAGGGCAGAGAGAGTGACAGAGAGACAGGTCAGAGCGAGAGAGAGAGAGAGAGAGAAAAAGAGAGAAAGAATCGGCAGAGAGAGAGGGAGAGAAAGAGAGAGACTGGGCAGAGAGAGACTGAGATGAGAGAGAGAGACTGGGCAGAGAGAGAGAGAGGGCAGAGAGAGAGACAGAGAGACAGGTCAGAGCGAGAGAGAGAGAGAGAAAAAGGGAGAAAGAATGGGCAGAGAGAGAGGGGGGGAAAAGAGAGAGACGGGGCAGAGAGAGAGAGACTGGGCAGAGAAGAAGAGACTGGGCGGAGATAGAGAAACAGAGAGACAGGGCAGAGAGAGAGAGAGAGAGAAGGGGAGAGAGACTGGGCAGAGAGAGACTGAGCAGAGAGAGAGAGACTGGGGGGGAGAGAGAGAGATAGAGAGACTGAGCTGAGAGAGAGAGAGAGTGAGACTGGGCAGAGAGAGAAAGAGGCAGAGACTGGGCTAAGAGAGAGAGAGAGAGAGAAACAGGGCAGAGAGAGAGTGAGAGAGACTGGGCAGCAGAGGGAGAGAGAGAGACTGGGCAGAGAGAGAGAGAGGGCAGAGAGAGAGAGACTGGGCAGAGATAGAGGGAGAGACTGGGCAGAGAGAGAGAGACTGGGCAGAGAGAGAGAGAGACTGGGCAGAGTGAGAGAGAGACTGGGCAGAGCGAGAGAGACTGGGCAGAGTGAGAGAGAGACTGGGCAGAGAGAGAGAGAGAGACTGGGCAGAGTGAGAGAGAGACTGGGCAGAGAGAGAGAGAGAGGGAGAGAGAGACTGGGCTGAGAGAGTGAGAGAGATTGGGCTGAGAGAGAGCGAGAGAGACTTGGCAGAGAGATAGAGAAACTGGGCTGAGATGGAGAGAGAGAGGGGTCTGAGAGAGAGAGAGAGAGAGACTGGGCTGAGAGAGAGAGAGAGGCACTGAGCTGATAGAGAGAGATAGATAAGGGGCTGAGAGAGAGAGACAGACGGGGCAGAGAGAGAGCGAGACTGGGCACAGAGAGAGAGAGACAGAGACTGGGCAGAGAGAGAGAGAGACTGGGCAGATAGAGGGAGACAGAGACTGGGCAGAGAGAGAGAGACTGGGCAGAGAGAGAGAGAGAGTGGGCAGAGAGAGAAAGAGACTGGGCAGAGTGAGAGAGAGACTGGGCAGAGTGAGAGAGAGACTGGGCAGAGAGAGAGAGACTGGGCAGAGTGAGAGAGAGACTGGGCAGAGAGAGAGAGAGACTGGGCAGAGTGAGAGAGAGAGACTGGGCAGAGAGAGAGAGACTTTGCAGAGAGAGAGAGAGTGGGCAGAGAGAGAGACTGGGCAGAGAGAGAGAGAGAGACACTGGGCAGAGAGAGAGAGAGGGCAGAGAGAGTGACAGAGAGACAGGTCAGAGCGAGAGAGAGAGAGAGAGAGAAAAAGAGAGAAAGAATCGGCAGAGAGAGAGGGAGAGAAAGAGAGAGACTGGGCAGAGAGAGACTGAGATGAGAGAGAGAGACTGGGCAGAGAGAGAGAGAGGGGCAGAGAGAGAGACAGAGAGACAGGTCAGAGCGAGAGAGAGAGAGAGAAAAAGGGAGAAAGAATGGGCAGAGAGAGAGGGGGGGAAAAGAGAGAGACGGGGCAGAGAGAGAGAGACTGGGCAGAGAAGAAGAGACTGGGCGGAGATAGAGAAACAGAGAGACAGGGCAGAGAGAGAGAGAGAGAGAAGGGGAGAGAGACTGGGCAGAGAGAGACTGAGCAGAGAGAGAGAGACTTGGGGGGGAGAGAGAGAGATAGAGAGACTGAGCTGAGAGAGAGAGAGAGTGAGACTGGGCAGAGAGAGAGAGAGGCAGAGACTGGGCTGAGAGAGAGAGAGAGAGAAACAGGGCAGAGAGAGAGTGAGAGAGACTGGGCAGCAGAGGGAGAGAGAGAGACTGGGCAGAGAGAGAGAGAGGGGCAGAGAGAGAGAGACTGGGCAGAGATAGAGGGAGAGAGTGGGCAGAGAAGAAGAGACTGGGCGGAGATAGAGAAACAGAGAGACAGGGCAGAGAGAGAAAGAGAGAAGGGGAGAGAGACTGGGCAGAGAGAGACTGAGCAGAGAGAGAGAGACTGGGGGGGGGGGAGAGAGAGATAGAGAGACTGAGCTGAGAGAGAGAGAGAGTGAGACTGGGCAGAGAGAGAGAGAGAAGGGGAGAGAGACTGGGCAGAGAGAGACTGAGCAGAGAGAGAGAGACTGGTGGGGGAGAGAGAGAGATAGAGAGACTGAGCTGAGAGAGAGAGTGAGACTGGGCAGAGAGAGAGAGGCAGAGACTGGACTGAGAGAGAGAGAGAGGGAGAGAGAGAGAGAGAAACTGGGCAGAGAGAGAGTGAGTGAGACTGGGCAGCAGAGGGAGAGAGACTGGGGGGAGAGAGAGAGATAGAGAGACTGGGCTGAAAGAGAGAGAGAGATACTGGGCTGAGAGGGTGAATGGGCAAAGAGAGAGAGAGAAATTTGGCATTGAGAGAGAGAGAGTCTGGGCAGAGAGAGAGACTGGTCAGAGAGAGAGGGAGAGAGGGAGAGAGAGACTGGGCTGAGAGAGAGAGAAAGACTGGTCAGAGAGAGGAGAGACTGGGCAGAGAGATAGAGAGACTGGGCTGAGATGGATAGAGAGAGGGGTCTCAGAGAGAGAGAGAGAGAGAGACACTGAGCTGAGAGAGAGACGGAGAGAGTGAGACTGGGCAGTGAGATTGAGAGCCAGAGAGAGAGCGAGACTGGGCAGAGAGAGAGAGAGACTCTGCAGATTGAGGGAGAGAGACTGGGATGAGAGAGAGAGACTGGACAGAGAGAGAGAGACTGGGCTGAGAGATAGAGAGAGAGAGAGAGATGGCAGAGAGAGAGAGACTGGGCAGAGAGAGAGAGACTGGGCAGAGTAAGAGTGACTCTGCAGAGTGAGAGAGAGAGACTGTGATGAGAAAGAGAGAGAGACTGGGCAGAGAGAGAGACTGGGCAGAAAGAGAGAGAGAGAGAAAGAGAGAGTGGTCAGAGAGAGACAGTCTGGGTAGATAGAGAGAGAGAGGGCAGAGAGAGAGAGAGAGACTGGTCAGAGAGAGAGAGAGAGAAGGGGAGAGAGACTGGGCAGAGACAGACTGGGCAGAGAGAGAGATACTCGGGAGAGAGAGAGAGAGATAGAGAGACTGAGCTGAGAGAGAGAGAGAGTGAGACTGGGCAGAGAGAGAAAGAGGCAGAGACTGGGCTAAGAGAGAGAGAGAGAGGGAGAGAGAGAGAGAAACTGGGCAGAGAGAGAGTGAGAGAGACTGGTCAGAGAGAGAGAGAAGGAGAGAAAGAGAGAGACTGGGCACAGAGAGACTGAGGAGAGAGAGAGAGACTGCGGGGAGAGAGAGAGAGATAGAGAGACTGAGCTGAGAGAGAGAGAGAGAGAATGCGACCTGTCAGAGAGAGAGAGGCAGAAACTGGGCTGAGAGAGAGAGAGAAACTGGGCAGAGAGAGAGTGAGAGAGACTGGGCAGCAGAGGGAGAGAGCGAGACTATTGTCAAGAGAGAATGTGGGCTGAGAGAGAGAGATACAGAGACTGGGCTGTGAGAGAGAGAGAGATACTGGGCTGAGAGGGACAGTGGGCAGAGAGAGAGAGAGAAACTGGGCAGTGAGAAAGAGAGAATCTGGGCAGAGAGAGAGGCTGGTCAGAGAGAGAGAGAGGGAGAGAGAGACTGGGCTGAGATTGAGAGAGAGACTGGGCAGAGAGAGAGCGAGAGAGACTGGGCTGAGAGATAGAGAGACTGGGCTGAGATGGAGAGAGAGAGAGAGGGGTCGGAGAGAGAGAGAGACAGAGGGAGAGACTGGGCAGAGAGAGAGATAGAGAGAGAGAGACTGGGCAGAGAGAGAGACAGAGAGGCTGGGCAGAGATACAGAGAGAGACTGGGCTGTGAGAGAGTGATTTGGCTGAGAGAGAGAGTGGGATGAGAGAGAGAGAGAGAGAAAGAGAGCCTGGGCTGAGAGGGAGACTGGGCAGAGAGAGGGAGATAGACTGGCCAGATAGAGAGAGAGAGAGGGACGGGGCCAGGATAAAATTGAGAGACACTGGGCAGATAAAGAGAGACTGGGCAGAGATAGAGAGATTGGGCAGAGAGAGAGAGATAGACCAGTAATAGAGTGAGAGAGAGATAGAGGGACTGAGCTGCGAGAGAGAGAGAGTAGGACTGGGATGAGAGAGAGAGAGGCAGTGACTGGGCTGAGAGAGAAAGAGAGAGTGAGAGAGAGAAACTGGGCAGAGAGAGAGTGAGAGAGAGTGGGCAGCAGAGAGAGAGAGAGACTGGGGTAAGAGAGAGAGTGGGCTGAGAGAGAGAGAGATAGAGAGACAGGGCTGAGAGAGAGAGAGAAACTGGGCAGTGAGAGAGACTGGTCAGAGAGAGAGAAAGAGGGAGAGAGACTGGGCTGAGAGAGTGAGAGAGACTGGGCTGAGAGAGAGCGAGAGAGACTTGGCAGAGAGATAGAGAAACTGGGCTGAGATGGAGAGAGAGAGGGGTCTGAGAGAGAGAGAGAGACTGGGCTGAGAGAGAAAGAGAGACACTGAGCTGATAGAGAGAGATAGATAAGGGGCTGAGAGAGAGAGACAGACGGGGCAGAGAGAGAGCGAGACTGGGCACAGAGAGAGAGAGACAGAGACTGGGCAGAGAGAGAGAGAGACTGGGCAGATAGAGGGAGACAGAGACTGGGCAGAGAGAGAGAGAGAGACTGGGCAGAGAGAGAGAGAGAGTGGGCAGAGAGAGAAAGAGACTGGGCAGAGTGAGAGAGAGACTGGGCAGAGAGAGAGAGACTGGGCAGAGAGAGAGAGAGACTGGGCAGAGTGAGAGAGAGACTGGGCAGAGCGAGAGAGACTGGGCAGAGTGAGAGAGAGACTGGGCAGAGAGAGAGAGAGAGACTGGGCAGAGTGAGAGAGAGACTGGGCAGAGAGAGAGAGAGAGGGAGAGAGAGACTGGGCTGAGAGAGTGAGAGAGATTGGGCTGAGAGAGAGCGAGAGAGACTTGGCAGAGAGATAGAGAAACTGGGCTGAGATGGAGAGAGAGAGGGGTCTGAGAGAGAGAGAGAGAGAGACTGGGCTGAGAGAGAGAGAGAGGCACTGAGCTGATAGAGAGAGATAGATAAGGGGCTGAGAGAGAGAGACAGACGGGGCAGAGAGAGAGCGAGACTGGGCACAGAGAGAGAGAGACAGAGACTGGGCAGAGAGAGAGAGAGAGACTGGGCAGATAGAGGGAGACAGAGACTGGGCAGAGAGAGAGAGAGAGACTGGGCAGAGAGAGAGAGAGAGTGGGCAGAGAGAGAAAGAGACTGGGCAGAGTGAGAGAGAGACTGGGCAGAGTGAGAGAGAGACTGGGCAGAGAGAGAGAGACTGGGCAGAGTGAGAGAGAGACTGGGCAGAGAGAGAGAGAGGACTGGGCAGAGTGAGAGAGAGACTGGGCAGAGAGAGAGAGACTTTGCAGAGAGAGAGGGAGTGGGCAGAGAGAGAGACTGGGCAGAGAGAGAGAGAGAGACACTGGGCAGAGAGAGAGAGAGGGCAGAGAGAGTGACAGAGAGACAGGTCAGAGCGAGAGAGAGAGAGAGAGAGAAAAAGAGAGAAAGAATCGGCAGAGAGAGAGGGAGAGAAAGAGAGAGACTGGGCAGAGAGAGACTGAGATGAGAGAGAGAGACTGGGCAGAGAGAGAGAGAGGGCAGAGAGAGAGACAGAGAGACAGGTCAGAGCGAGAGAGAGAGAGAGAAAAAGGGAGAAAGAATGGGCAGAGAGAGAGGGGGGGAAAAGAGAGAGACGGGGCAGAGAGAGAGAGACTGGGCAGAGAAGAAGAGACTGGGCGGAGATAGAGAAACAGAGAGACAGGGCAGAGAGAGAGAGAGAGAGAAGGGGAGAGAGACTGGGCAGAGAGAGACTGAGCAGAGAGAGAGAGACTGGGGGGGAGAGAGAGAGATAGAGAGACTGAGCTGAGAGAGAGAGAGAGTGAGACTGGGCAGAGAGAGAAAGAGGCAGAGACTGGGCTAAGAGAGAGAGAGAGAGAGAAACAGGGCAGAGAGAGAGTGAGAGAGACTGGGCAGAGAGAGAGAGAGGGCAGAGAGAGAGAGACTGGGCAGAGATAGAGGGAGAGACTGGGCAGAGAGAGAGAGACTGGGCAGAGAGAGAGAGAGACTGGGCAGAGTGAGAGAGAGACTGGGCAGAGCGAGAGAGACTGGGCAGAGTGAGAGAGAGACTGGGCAGAGAGAGAGAGAGAGACTGGGCAGAGTGAGAGAGAGACTGGGCAGAGAGAGAGAGAGAGGGAGAGAGAGACTGGGCTGAGAGAGTGAGAGAGATTGGGCTGAGAGAGAGCGAGAGAGACTTGGCAGAGAGATAGAGAAACTGGGCTGAGATGGAGAGAGAGAGGGGTCTGAGAGAGAGAGAGAGAGAGACTGGGCTGAGAGAGAGAGAGAGGCACTGAGCTGATAGAGAGAGATAGATAAGGGGCTGAGAGAGAGAGACAGACGGGGCAGAGAGAGAGCGAGACTGGGCACAGAGAGAGAGAGACAGAGACTGGGCAGAGAGAGAGAGAGACTGGGCAGATAGAGGGAGACAGAGACTGGGCAGAGAGAGAGAGACTGGGCAGAGAGAGAGAGAGAGTGGGCAGAGAGAGAAAGAGACTGGGCAGAGTGAGAGAGAGACTGGGCAGAGTGAGAGAGAGACTGGGCAGAGAGAGAGAGACTGGGCAGAGTGAGAGAGAGACTGGGCAGAGAGAGAGAGAGACTGGGCAGAGTGAGAGAGAGACTGGGCAGAGAGAGAGAGACTTTGCAGAGAGAGAGAGAGTGGGCAGAGAGAGAGACTGGGCAGAGAGAGAGAGAGAGACACTGGGCAGAGAGAGAGAGAGGGCAGAGAGAGTGACAGAGAGACAGGTCAGAGCGAGAGAGAGAGAGAGAGAGAAAAAGAGAGAAAGAATCGGCAGAGAGAGAGGGAGAGAAAGAGAGAGACTGGGCAGAGAGAGACTGAGATGAGAGAGAGAGACTGGGCAGAGAGAGAGAGAGGGCAGAGAGAGAGACAGAGAGACAGGTCAGAGCGAGAGAGAGAGAGAGAAAAAGGGAGAAAGAATGGGCAGAGAGAGAGGGGGGGGAAAAGAGAGAGACGGGGCAGAGAGAGAGAGACTGGGCAGAGAAGAAGAGACTGGGCGGAGATAGAGAAACAGAGAGACAGGGCAGAGAGAGAGAGAGAGAGAAGGGGAGAGAGACTGGGCAGAGAGAGACTGAGCAGAGAGAGAGAGACTTGGGGGGGAGAGAGAGAGATAGAGAGACTGAGCTGAGAGAGAGAGAGAGTGAGACTGGGCAGAGAGAGAGAGAGGCAGAGACTGGGCTGAGAGAGAGAGAGAGAGAAACAGGGCAGAGAGAGAGTGAGAGAGACTGGGCAGCAGAGGGAGAGAGAGAGACTGGGCAGAGAGAGAGAGAGGGCAGAGAGAGAGAGACTGGGCAGAGATAGAGGGAGAGAGTGGGCAGAGAAGAAGAGACTGGGCGGAGATAGAGAAACAGAGAGACAGGGCAGAGAGAGAAAGAGAGAAGGGGAGAGAGACTGGGCAGAGAGAGACTGAGCAGAGAGAGAGAGACTGGGGGGGGGGGAGAGAGAGATAGAGAGACTGAGCTGAGAGAGAGAGAGAGTGAGACTGGGCAGAGAGAGAGAGAGAGAAGGGGAGAGAGACTGGGCAGAGAGAGACTGAGCAGAGAGAGAGAGACTGGTGGGGGAGAGAGAGAGATAGAGAGACTGAGCTGAGAGAGAGAGTGAGACTGGGCAGAGAGAGAGAGGCAGAGACTGGACTGAGAGAGAGAGAGAGGGAGAGAGAGAGAGAGAAACTGGGCAGAGAGAGAGTGAGTGAGACTGGGCAGCAGAGGGAGAGAGACTGGGGGGAGAGAGAGAGATAGAGAGACTGGGCTGAAAGAGAGAGAGAGATACTGGGCTGAGAGGGTGAATGGGCAAAGAGAGAGAGAGAAATTTGGCATTGAGAGAGAGAGAGTCTGGGCAGAGAGAGAGACTGGTCAGAGAGAGAGGGAGAGAGGGAGAGAGAGACTGGGCTGAGAGAGAGAGAAAGACTGGTCAGAGAGAGGAGAGACTGGGCAGAGAGATAGAGAGACTGGGCTGAGATGGATAGAGAGAGGGGTCTCAGAGAGAGAGAGAGAGAGAGACACTGAGCTGAGAGAGAGACGGAGAGAGTGAGACTGGGCAGTGAGATTGAGAGCCAGAGAGAGAGCGAGACTGGGCAGAGAGAGAGAGAGACTCTGCAGATTGAGGGAGAGAGACTGGGATGAGAGAGAGAGACTGGACAGAGAGAGAGAGACTGGGCTGAGAGATAGAGAGAGAGAGAGAGATGGCAGAGAGAGAGAGACTGGGCAGAGAGAGAGAGACTGGGCAGAGTAAGAGTGACTCTGCAGAGTGAGAGAGAGAGACTGTGATGAGAAAGAGAGAGAGACTGGGCAGAGAGAGAGACTGGGCAGAAAGAGAGAGAGAGAGAAAGAGAGAGTGGTCAGAGAGAGACAGTCTGGGTAGATAGAGAGAGAGAGGGCAGAGAGAGAGAGAGAGACTGGTCAGAGAGAGAGAGAGAGAAGGGGAGAGAGACTGGGCAGAGACAGACTGGGCAGAGAGAGAGATACTCGGGAGAGAGAGAGAGAGATAGAGAGACTGAGCTGAGAGAGAGAGAGAGTGAGACTGGGCAGAGAGAGAAAGAGGCAGAGACTGGGCTAAGAGAGAGAGAGAGAGGGAGAGAGAGAGAGAAACTGGGCAGAGAGAGAGTGAGAGAGACTGGTCAGAGAGAGAGAGAAGGAGAGAAAGAGAGAGACTGGGCACAGAGAGACTGAGGAGAGAGAGAGAGACTGCGGGGAGAGAGAGAGAGATAGAGAGACTGAGCTGAGAGAGAGAGAGAGAGAATGCGACCTGTCAGAGAGAGAGAGGCAGAAACTGGGCTGAGAGAGAGAGAGAAACTGGGCAGAGAGAGAGTGAGAGAGACTGGGCAGCAGAGGGAGAGAGCGAGACTATTGTCAAGAGAGAATGTGGGCTGAGAGAGAGAGATACAGAGACTGGGCTGTGAGAGAGAGAGAGATACTGGGCTGAGAGGGACAGTGGGCAGAGAGAGAGAGAGAAACTGGGCAGTGAGAAAGAGAGAATCTGGGCAGAGAGAGAGGCTGGTCAGAGAGAGAGAGAGGGAGAGAGAGACTGGGCTGAGATTGAGAGAGAGACTGGGCAGAGAGAGAGCGAGAGAGACTGGGCTGAGAGATAGAGAGACTGGGCTGAGATGGAGAGAGAGAGAGAGGGGTCGGAGAGAGAGAGAGAGAGAGTCTGGGCAGATAGAGAGAGAGAGAGACACTGAGCTGAGAGAGAGAGATAGATAAGGGGCTGAGAGAGAGAGAGAGAAGGGGAGAGAGACTGGGCAGAGAGACACTGAGCTGAGAGAGAGAGATAGATAAGGGGCTGAGAGAGAGAGAGAGAGACGGGGCTGAGAATGAGAATGAGAGACTGGTTGGCAGAGCCAGAGAGTCTGGGCAGAAAGAGGGAGACAGAGACTGGGCAGAGACAGAGAGACTGGGCTGTGTGAGAGTGATTTGGCTGAGAGATAGGGAGTGCGCTGAGAAAGAGAGAAAGAGAGACTGTGCAGAGAGAGAGAGAGAGAGACACTGGCCAGATACAGAGAGAGAGAGAGAGACGGGCAGGGATAAAAGAGAGAGAGACTGGGCAGAGAGAGAGAGACTGGGTAGAGATAGAGAGATACAGAGCTGAGAGAGAGAGATAGAGACTGGGCAGAGAGATAGAGAGATTGGGCTGAGAGTGAGAGAGACAGAGCTGAGAGAGAGATATAGAGAGACTGGGCAGAGAGATAGAGAGATTGGGCTGAGAGAGAGAGAGACAGAGGGGTCTGAGAGAGAGAGAGAGAGAGAGAGAGGGGTCTGAGAGAGAGAGACTGGGCTGAGAGAGAGAGAGATTGGGCTGAGAGAGAGAGAGAGGGGTCTGAGAGAGAGAGACTGGGCTGAGAGAGAGAAATATAATGAAGTGGATGAGAGAGAGAGAGAGAGAGAGAGAGACGGGGCAGAGAGGGAGAAAGCCTGGGCAGAGAGAGACAGACTGGACAGAGATCGAGAGAGAGAGAGATTGGGCAGAGAGAGAGAGATAGACCAGTAATAGAGAGAGAGAGAGGGATAGAGAGACTGGGCTGAGACAGAGAGAGACAGGGCTGAGAGAGAGAAATAGAGAGACTGGGCAGAGAGATAGAGAGATTGGGCTGAGAGAGAGAGAGAGACAGAGGGGTCTGAGAGAGAGAGAGAGAGGGGTCTGAGAGAGAGAGAGAGAGACTGGGCTGAGAGAGAGAGAAATATAGTGGGTGGATGAGAGAGAGAGAGAGACAGGGCAGAGAGGGAGCGAGACTGGGCAGAAAGGGAGATTGGGCAGAGAGAGAAAGAGAGAGACTGGGCAGAGAGAGAGAGAGAATGGGCAGAGAGAGAAAGAGAGTGGGCAGAGAGAGAGAGAGAAAGAGAGAGTGGGCAGAGAGAGAAAGACACGGCAGAGAGAGAGAGACTGGTCAGAGAGAGAGAGAGAAGGGGAGAGAAACTGGGCAGAGAGAGACTGAGCAGAGAGAGAGAGACTGGGGGCAGAGAGAGACAGATAGAGAGACTGAGCTGAAAGAGAGAGTGAGACTGGGCAGAGAGAGAGAGAGAGGCAGAAACTGGGTTGAGAGAGAAAGAGAGAGGGAGAGAGAGAGAGAGAAATTGGGCATAGAGAGAGTAAGAGAGACAGGACAGCAGAGGAGAGAGAGAGACTGGGGTAAGAGAGAATGGGCTGAGAGAGAGAGACTGGGCTGAGAGAGAGAGATAGAGAGACTGGGCTGAGAGAGAGAGAGAGATACTGGGCTGAGAGGGAGAGTGGGCAGAGAGAGAGAGAGAGAGAGAGAAACTGGGCAGTGAGAGAGAGAGAGTCTGGGCAGAGAGAGAGACTGGTCGGAGAGAGAGAGAGAGGGAGAGAGAGACTGGGCTGAGAGAGAGAGAGACACTGGGCAGAGAGAGAGCGAGAGAGATGGGCAGAGAGATAGAGAGTATGGGCTGAGATGGAGAGAGAGAGGGGTCTGAGAGAGAGAGGCAGAGACTGGGCTGAGAGATGAGAGAGAGAGAGACGGCAGAGAGAGACAGGGCAGAGAGAGAATGATAGAGTGGGCTGAGAGAGCGAGACTGGGCAGAGAGAGAGACTGGGCAGAGAGAGAGTGGCTGGGCAGAGTAAGAGTGACTCTGCAGAGTGAGAGAGAGAGACTGTGATGAGAGAGAGAGTGAGACGGGGCAGAGAGAGAGACAGGGCAGAGAAAGAGAGACTGGGCAGAGAGTGAGAGACTGGGCGGAGAGAGAGAGAGAGGGCAGAGAGAGAGAGAGAGGGTCTGGTTAGAGAGAGAGAGAGAGAAGAGAGAGAGACTGTGCAGAGAGACACTGAGCAGAGAGAGAGAGTCTGGGGGGAGAGAGTCAGATAGAGAGACTGAGCTGAGAGAGAGAGAGAGTGAGACTGGGATAAGAGAGAGAGAGGCAGTGACTGGGCTGAGAGAGAAAGAGAGAGTGAGAGAGAGAGAAACAGGGCAGAGAGAGAGTGAGAGAGAGTGGGCAGCAGAGGGAGAGAGAGACTGGGGTAAGAGAGAGAGTGGGCTGAGAGAGAGAGAGATAGAGAGACAGGGCTGAGAGAGAGAGAGAGAAACTGGGCAGTGAGAGAGAGAGAGTCTGGGCAGAGAGAGAGACTGGTCAGAGAGAGAGAGAGAGAGCGAGAGAGAGAGAGAGAGACTGGGCTGAGAGAGAGAGAGACACTGAGCTGATAGAGAGAGATAAGGGGCTGAGAGAGAGAGACAGAAGGGGCAGAGAGAGAGCGAGACTGGGCAGAGAGAGAGAGAGAGACACTGGACAGAGAGAGAGATGGCAGAGAGAGTGACAGAGAGACAGGTCAGAGCGAGAGAGAGAGAGAGAGAAAAAGGGAGAAAGAATTGGCAGAGAGAGAGGGAGAGAAAGAGAGAGACTGGGCAGAGAGAGACTGCGCTGAGAGAGAGCGAGAGGGCAGAGAGAGAAACAGAGAGACAGGTCAGAGCGAGAGAGAGAGAGAGAGAGAAAAAGGGAGAAAGAATGGGCAGAGAGAGAGGGGGAGAAAGAGAGAGACTGGGCAGAGAGAGAGACACTGGGCAGAGATAGAGAGAGAGAGAGACTGAGCAGAGAAGAAGAGACTGGGCGGAGATAGAGAGACTGGGCAGAGAAGAAGAGACTGGGCGGAGATAGAGAAACAGAGAGACAGGGCAGAGAGAGAGAGAGAGAAGGGGAGAGAGACTGGGCAGAGAGAGACTGAGCAGAGAGGGAGAGACTGGGGGAGAGAGAGAGAGATAGAGAGACTGAGCTGAGAGAGAGAGAGTGAGACTGGGCAGAGAGAGAGAGAGGCAGAGACTGGGCTGAGAGAGAGAGACAGAGAGAGAGAGAGAGAAACAGGGCAGAGAAAGAGTGAGTGAGACTGGGCAGCAGAGGGAGAGAGAGACTGGGGTGAGAGAGAGAGTTGTCTGAGAGAGAGAGCGATAAAGAGACTGAGCTGAGAGAGAGAGAGTGAGACTGGGCAGAGAGAGAGAGGGAGAGAGAGACAGAAACTGGGCAGAGAGAGAGTGAGAGAGACTGGGCAGCAGAGGGAGAGAGAGAGACTGGGGTAAGAGCGAGAGTTGTCTGAGAGAGAGAGATAGAGAGACTGGGCTGAGAGAGAGAGAGATACTGGGCTGAGAGGGAGAATGGGCAAAGAGAGAAGAGAAATTTGGCAGTGAGAGAGAGAGAGTCTGGGCAGAGAGAGAGACTGGTTAGAGAGAGAGAGAGGGAGAGAGAGACTGGGCTGAGAGAGCGAGAGAGACTGGGCAGAGAGAGGAGAGACTGGGCAGAGAGATAGAGAGACTGGGCTGAGATGGAGAGAGAGGGGTCTGAGAGAGAGAGAGAGAGAGACTGGGCTGAGAGAGAGAGAGAGAGACACTGAGCTGAGAGAGAGAGATAGATAAGGGGCTGAGAGAGGGAGAGACAGACGGGGCAGAGAGAGAGCGAGACTGGGCAGAGAGAGAGAGACAGAAACTTGGCTGAGACAGAGAGAGACAGAGACTGGGCAGAGAGAGAGAGAGAGATACTGGGCAGAGATAGTGAGAGAGAGAGAGACTGGGCAGATAAGTGAAAGATAGAGACTGGGTTTAGAGAGAGAGAGAGATACTGAGCTGAGAGAGAGAGATAGAGAAGGGGCTGAGAGAGAAGGAGAGAGACGGTGCTGAGAGAGAGAGAGAGAGACAGAAATTGGGCAGAGAGTGAGGGAGAGAGACTGGTCGGCAGAGAGAGAGAGTCTGGGCAGATAGAGGGAGACAGAGCCTGGGCAGAGAGAGAGAGACAGAGAGAGAGACTTGTCAGAGAGAGATACAGAGAGAGAGACTGGGCAGAGATACAGAGACAGACTGGGCTGTGAGAGAGCGATTTGGCTGAGAGAGAGAGAGTGGGAAGAGAGAGAGAGAGAAAGAGACCCTGGGCTGAGAGGGAGACTGGGCAGAGAGAGGGAGATAGACTGGCCAGATACAGAGAGAGAGAGAGATTGGGCAGGGATAAAAGAGAGAGAGACTGGGCAGAGAGAGAGACTGGGCAGAGATAGAGATAGAGACTGGGCAGAGAGAGTGAGACTGGGCAGAGAGAGAGAGAGGCAGAGACTGGGCTGAGAGATAGAGAGAGAGAGAGACGGCAGAGAGAGAAACTGGACAGAGAGAGAACCAGAGAGACTGGGCAGAGATACAGAGAGAGATTGGGCTGTGAGAGAGTGATTTGGCTGAGAGAGAGAGAGTGGGAAGAGAGAGAGAGAGAAAAGAGCCTGGGCTGAGAGGGAGACTGGGCAGAGAGAGAGAGATAGACTGGCCAGATACAGAGAGAGAGAGAGACTGGGCAGGGATAAAAGAGAGAGAGATTGGGCAGAGAGAGAGAGACTGGGCAGAGATAGAGTTAGAGACTGGGCGAAGAGAGAGAGACTGGGCAGAGAGAGAGAGAGAGAGCCTGGGCAGAGAGCAAGAGACTGGGCAGAGAGAGACAGAGGCAAAGACTGGGCTGAGAGATAGAGAGAGAGAGAGACGGCAGAGAGAGAGAGACTGGGCAAAGAGAGTGTGATCGAGTGGGCAGAGAGAGCGAGACTGGGCAGAGAGAGAGACTGGGCAGAGAGAGAGAGGCTGGGCAGAGTAAGAGTGACTCTGCAGAGTGAGAGAGAGAGACTCTGCAGAGTGAGAGAGAGAGACTGTGATGAGAGAGAGAGAGAGAGAGAGAGACTGGGCAGAGAGAGAGACTGGGCAGAAAGAGAGAGAGAGAGAAAGAGAGAGTGGGCAGAGAGAGAAAGACTGGTCTGAGAGAGAGAGACTGGGCAGAGAGTGATAGACTGGGCAGAGAGAGAGAGGGCAGAGAGAGAGATAAAGACTGGTCAGACAGAGGGACAGCGAAGGGGAGAGAGAGTGTGCAGAGAGAGACTGATCAGAGAGAAAGAGACTGAGGGGAGAGAGAGAGAGAGATAGAGGGACTGAGCTGAGAGAGAGAGAGTGAGACTGGGCTGAGAGAGAGAGAGAGTAGGAGAGAGAGAGAACTGGGCAGAGAGAGAGTGAGAGAGACTGGGCAGCAGAGGGAGAGAGAGAGACTGGGGTAAGAGAGAGAGTGGGCTGAGAGAGAGAGAGAGAGAAAGAGAGAATGGGCTGAGAGAGAGAGATATACTGGGCTGAGAGGGAGAGTGGGCAGAGAGAGAGAGAGAAACTTGGAAGTGAGAGAGAGAGTCTGGGCAGAGAGAGAGACTGGTCAGAGATATAGGGAGAGAGGGACTGGGCTCAGAGAGAGAGACAGACTGGGCAGAGAGAGAGCGAGAGAGACTGGGCAGAGAGATAGTGACTGGGATGAGATGGAAAGAGAGGGACGGATCTGAGAGAGAGAGAGACTGGGCTGAGAGAGAGAGATAGATACGGGGCTGAGAGGGAGAGACAGACGGGGCAGAGAGAGAGCGAGACTGGGCAGAGAGTGAGAGACTGGGTTGTGAGAGAGTGATTTGGCTGAGAGATCGGGAGTGGGCTGAGAAAGAGAGAAAGAGAGACTGTGCAGAGAGAGAGAGAGAGATTGGGCAAAGAGAGAGAGAGACATTGGCCAGATAGAGAGAGAGAGACTGGCTGGGATAAAAGAGAGAGAGACTGGGCAGAGAGAGAGGGGAGAGAGAGACAGAGATGTCAGGGAGAGAGAGAAAAGGGAGAAAGACTGGGCAGAGAGAGAGGGAGAGAAAGAGAGACATTGGGCAGGGAGCAACTGAGCAGATAGAGAGAGACTGGGCAGAGAGAGAGAGAGAGTGGGCAGAGAGAGAGAATGGGTAGAGAGATTGACTGGGCAGAGAGAGAAAGAGAAAGGTGGGAGTGAGAGAGAGAGACTGGGCAGAGAGAGAGAGGAGAGAGAGAGAGAAGTCAGAGAGAGAGAGAAAAGAGAGAAAGACTGGGCAGAGAGAGAGGGAAAGAAAGAGAGAAATTGGGCAGAAAGCGACTGAGCTGATAGAGAGAGACCGGGGCTGAGAGAGAGAGAGACTGGGCAGAGAGAGAGGGAGAGAGAGAGACGGCAGAGAGAGAGATTCTGGGCAGATAGAGGGAGACAGAGCCTGGGCACAGAGAGAGAGACTGGGCAGAGAGAGAGAGGCTGGGCAGAGTAAGAGTGACTCCACAGATAGAGAGAGACTGTGATGAGAGAGAGAGAGACTGGGCAGAGACAGAGAGACTGCGCAGAGAGAGAGAGAGAGAGAGAGACTGTGCAGAGAGAGAGACCGACTGGGCAGTGAGAGAGAGACTGCAGGATGAGGGAGAGAGACTGGGATGAGAGAGAGACAGAGATTGGGCAGAAAAGGAGAGACTGGGCAGAGAAAGATAGAGAGAGAGCGACAGAGAGACTGGGCAGAGTTAGAGAGAGACTGGGCTGTGAGAGAGTGATTTGGCTCAGAGATAGGGAATGGGCAGAGAGAGAGAGAAAGATTGACTGGGATGAGAGAGAGAGAGACTGAGCGGAGAGGGAGACTGGGGACAGAGAGAGAGAGAGAGATTGGGCAGAGGGAGAGTGATACACTGGCCAGATAGAGTGAGAGAGAGAGACTGGGCAGGGATAAAAGAGAGAGAGACTGGGCAGAGAGAGATAGAGAGAGAGAGCGACAGAGAGACTGGGCAGAGGTAGAGAGAGACTGGGCTGTGAGAGTGATTTGGCACAGAGATAGGGAATGGGCAGAGAGAGAGAGAAAGAGAGACTGGAATGAGAGAGAGAGAGACTGAGCGGAGAGGGAGACTGGGCACACAGAGGGAGAGAGATTGGGCAGAGAGAGCGAGATACACTGGCCAGATAGACTGAGAGAGAGAGACTGGGCAGGGATAAAAGAGAGAGAGACTGGGCAGAGAGAGATAGAGAGAGAGAGCGACAGAGAGACTGGGCAGAGATAGAGAGAGACTGGGCTGTGAGAGAGTGATTTGGCTCACAGATAGGTAATGGGCAGAGAGAGAGAGAAAGAGAGACTGGGATGAGAGAGAGACTGAGCGGAGAGGGAGACTGGGCACAGAGAGAGAGAGAGATTGGGCAGAGAGAGCGAGATACACTGGCCAGATAGAGTGAGGTAGAGAGACTGGGCAGCGATAAAAGAGAGAGAGACTGGGCAGACAGAAAGAGACCGGGCAGAGAGAGAGAGACTGGGCAGAGAGAGATAGAGAGACAGCGGCAGAGAGACTGGGCAGAGATAAAGAGAGACTGGGCTGTGAGCGAGTGATTTGGCTAAGAGATAGGGAGTGGGCAGAGAGAGAGAGAAAGAGAGATTGGGCGGAGAGGGAGACTGGGCACAGAGATAGAGAGAGACTGGGCAGGGAAAAAAGAGATTGCGACTGGGCAGACAGAAAGAGACTGGGCAGAGAGAGAGAGACTGGGCAGAGAGAGAGAGAGAGACTGGGCAGAGAGTGAGGGACTGGACAGAGAGAGAGTGATAGAGTGGGATGAGAGAGTGACTCTTCAGAGAGAGACTGGGCAGAGAGAGAGAGAGAGACTGGACAGAGAGAGATAGACTCTGCAGAGTGAGGGAGAGAGACTGGGATGAGAGAGAGAGAGAGAGACAGGGCAGAGAGAGAGAGACTGGGCAGACAGAGATAGAGAGAAAGAGATTGGGCATAGAGAGAGAAACTGGGCAGAGAGAGAGAGAGACTGGGCTGAGAGAGACAGAGAAGGGGAGGAGAGAGAGATAATTGGCTGAGAGTCAAAGAGTGAGAATGTGCTGAGAGAGAGAGAGGGACTGGGCAGAGATAGAGAGGATGGGCAGGGAGAGTGAGAAAGAGACTGGGCAGAGAGAGAGTGAGAGAGCCTGGGCAGCAGAGGGAGAGAGAGGGCAGAGAGAGAGAGACTGTTCAGAGAGAGAGAGAGAGAGAAAGGGAGAAAGACTGGGCAGAGAGGGAAGGAGAGAAAGAGAGAGACTGGGCAGAGAGAGAGTGAGCTGAGAGAGAGAGAGTGAGACTGGGCAGAGAGAGAGGGAGGCAGAGACTGGACTGAGAGATAGAGAGAGAGAGATGGCAGAGAGAGAGAGACTGGGCAGAGAGTGAGAGAGAAATGGAGAGAGACTGGGCTGAGAGAGAGAGATACAGAGAGAAACTGTTTGGAGAGAGATGAAGAGACACTGGGCAGCAGAGAGAGTGACCGGGCTGGGAGAGAGAGAGACAGAGAGACAGGGCTGAGAGAGAGAGAGAGAATGGGCTGAAAGAGAGAGAGAGAGATACTGAGCTGAGAGAGAGAGAGAGAAGGGGCTGGGAGAGAAAGACAGAGACGGGGCTGAGAGAGAGAGAGACTGGGCAGTGAGAGAGAGAAAGACAGAAATTAGGCAGAGAGAGAGGGAGAGAGACTGGTCGGCAGAGAGAGAGAGTCTAGGCAGATAGAGGAAGACAGAGATTGGGCAAAGAGAGAAAGACTGGGCAGAGAGAGAGAGACAGAGAGAGAGACTTGTCAGAGAGAGAGATAGAGAGAGAGAGACTGGGCAGAGAGAGAGGCAGAGAGACTGGGCAGAGATACAGAGAGAGAATGGGCAGTGAGAGAGTGATTCGGCTGAGAGAGAGAGAGTGGACAGAGAGGGAGAGAGAGAAAGAGAGCCTGGGCTGAGAGGGAGACTGGGCAGAGAGAGCGAGATAGACTGGCCAGATAGAGGGAGAGAGAGAGACTGGGCAGGGATAAAAGAGAGAGAGATTGGTCAGAGAGAGAGAGACTGGGCAGAGAGAGAGAGAGACGGCAGAGAGAGAGAGACTGGGCAGAGAGAGAGAGAGAGAGAGAGAGACTGGTCAGAGAGAGAGAGACTGGACAGAGAGAGAGAGAGAGACGGCAGAGAGAGAGACTGGGCAGAGAGAGAGAGGCTCGGCAGAGAGAGAGAGGCTGGGCAGAGAGAGAGAGAGAGAGAGGGCAGAGAGAGAGAGAGACTGGTCAGAGAGAAAGAGAGAGAGAGAGAGAGGGAGTGAGACTGGGCAGAGAGAGAGAGGAAGAGACTGGGCAGAGAGAGATAGAGAGTGAGACTGGGCACACAGAGAGAGAGGCAGAGACTGTGCTGAGAGAGAGAGAGAAGAGAGAGAGAGAGAGAGAAACTGGGCAGAGAGAGAGTGAGAGAGCCTGGGCAGCAGAGGGAGAGAGAGGGCAGAGAGAGAGAGACTGGTCAGAGAGAGAGAGAGAGAGAGAGACTGGGCAGAGAGAGAGAGAGACTGGGCAGAGGGAGAGAGACTGGGTAGAGTGAGAGAGAGAGGGCAGAGAGAGAGAGAGGGCAGAGAGAGAGACTGGTCAGAGAGAGAGAGAAGGGGAGAGAGACTGGGCAGAGAGAGACTGAGCAGAGAGAGATTGGGGAGAGTGAGAGAGATAGATAGACTGAGCTGAGAGAGAGAGAGAGTGAGACTGAGCGGAGAGAGAGACAGGCAGAGACTGGGCTGAGAGAGAGAGAGAGAGAGGGGGAGGGAGAGAGAGAGAAACTGGGCAGAGATAGAGTGAGAGAGACTGGACAGCAGAGGGAGAGAGAGAGACTGGAGTAAGAGAGAGAGTGGGCTAAGAGAGAGAGAGACAGTGAGACTGGGCTGAGAGAGAGAGAGATACTGGGCTGAGAGGGAGAGTGGGCAGAGAGAGAGAGAGAAACTGGGCAGTGAGAGAGAGAGAGTAAGGGCAGAGAGAGAGACTGGTCAGAGAGAGAGAGAGAGAGAGAGAGGGAGTGAGAGACTGGGCTGAGAGACAGAGAGAGACTGGGCAGAGAGAGAGCGAGAGAGACTGGGCAGATAGATAGAGATACTGGGCAGAGATGGAGAGAGACAGAGGGGTCTGAGAGAGAGAGAGAGACTGGGCTGAGAGAGAGAGACACTGAGCCGAGAGAGAGAGACAGATAAGGGGTTGAGAGAGAGAGAGAGACAGACTGGGCTGAGAGTGAGTGAGACTGGGCAGAGAGAGAGAGACAGAAAATGGGCAGAGAGTGAGGGAGAGAGGCTGGTCGTCAGAGAGAGTGAGTCTGGGCAGATAGAGGGAGATAGAGACTGGGCAGAGTGAGAGAGAGACTGGGCTGTGAGAGAGTGATTTGGCTGAGAGATAGGGAGTGGGCTGAGAAAGAGAGAAAGAGAGACTGGGCAGAGAGAGAGATACACTGGCCAGATAGAGAGAGAGAGAGACTGGGCAGGGATAAAAGAAAGAGAGACTGGGCAGAGAGAGAGAGACTGGGCAGAGATTGAGAACTGGGAAGAGAGAGAGAGAGACTGGCAGAGAGAAAGAGAGACTGGGCAGAGAGAGAGAGTATCGGGGGGAGAAAGAGAGAGAGACTGAGCTGAGAGAGAGAGAGAGAGAGAATGGACTGAGAGAGAGAGAGAGACTGAGCAGAGAGAGAGACCTGGGAGAGAGAGAGAGAGAGAGAGAGACTGGCCAGAGAGAGATAGAGAGAGATAGACTGGGCAGAGAGAGAGAGAGGGAGAGACTGGGCTGGGGAGACAAAGAGTGAGACTGTGCTGAGAGAGCGAGAGAGAGAGACCGGGCTGAGAGAGAGAGAGAGAAACTGGGCTGAGAGAGAGAGAGACAGACTGGGCGGCGAGAGAGAGAGAGAGAGAGTGACTGGACAAAGAGTGAGAGAGAGTCGGCAGAGAGAGAGAGACTGGACAGAGAGAGAATGGGCAGAGAGAGAGATGGGGCAGAAAGAGAGAGAGAGAGACTGGGCTGAGATAGAGTGAGAGACTGGTCAGAGAGAGAGAGATTGGGCAGAGAGAGAGAGGGCAGAGAGAGAGAGAGACTTGTCAGAGAGAGAGTGAGAAAATGAGAAAGACTGGGCAGAGAGAGAGGGAGAGAAAGAGAGAGATTGGGCAGAGAGAGACTGAGCACAGAGAGAGAGACTGGGGAGAGAGAGAGAGAGAGACTGGGCTGAGAGAGTGAAAGAGAGAGACTGGGCTGAGAGAGAGAGAGAGAGATAGAGACTGAGTTGAGAGAGAGTAAGAGTGACTGGGCTGAGAGAGAGGGAGAGAGACTGGGCTGAGAGAGAGAGGGCAGAGAGAGAGAGAGACTTGTCAGAGAGAGAGAGTGAGAAAATGAGAAAGACTGGGCAGAGAGAGTGGGAGAGAAAGAGAGAGATTGGGCAGAGAGAGACTGGGCTGAGAGAGAGAGATACAGAGAGAAACTGTGTGGAGAGAGAGGAAGAGACACTGGGCAGCAGAGAGAGAGACCATGCTGAGAGAGAGAGAGAGAGACAGAGAGAATGGTCTGAGAGAGTGAGAGAGAGTGAGAGAGAGAGAGAGAAAATGGGTTGAAAGAGAGAGAGGGAGAGACTGGGAAGAGAGAGAGAGAGAGAGAGAGAGAGATTTACTGGGCAGAGAGTGTGAGAGAGAGACTGGGCAGATAAGAGAGAGATAGAGACAGGGCTTAGAGAGAGAGAGAGACGGGGCTGAGTGACAGAGAGACTGGTCAGAGAGAGAGAGAGAGACAGAAACTCGGCAGAGAGTGAGGGAGAGAGACTGGGCAGGAGAGAGAGAGAGTCTGGGCAGATAGAGGGAGACAGAGCCTGGGCAGGGAGGGAGAGACTGGGCAGAGAGAGAGACGCTGGGCAGAGTACGAGTGACTCTGCAGAGAGAGAGACTGTGATGAGAGAGAGAGAGACTGGGCAGAGACAGAGAGACTGCGCAGAGAGAGAGAGAGACTGGGCAGAGAGAGAGAGACTGGACAGAAAGAGAGTGATCGAGTGGGCAGAGAGAGAGAGACTGGGCAGAGAGAGAGACTGGGCAGAGAGAGAGAGACTCTGCAGGGTGAGGGAGAGAGACTGGGATGAGAGAGAGACAGAGACTGGGCAGAAAGAGAGAGACTGGGCAGAGAGAGAGAGAGAGAGAGAGCGGCAGAGAGACTGGGCAGAGATTGAGAGAGACTGGGCTGTGAGAGAGAGATTTGGCTCAGAGATAGGGAGTGGGCAGAGAGAGAGAGAAAGAGAGACTGGGATGAGAGAGAGAGAGACTGAGCAGAGAGGGAGACTGGGTACAGAGAGACAGAGAGATTGGGCAGAGGGAAAGAGATACACTGGCCAGATAGAGAGAGAGAGAGACTGGACAGGGATAAAAAAAAGAGAGACTGGGCAGACAGAAAGAGACTGGGCAGAGAGTGAGAGAGAGACTGGGCAGAGAGAGAGAGAGATACAGGGCAGAGAGTGAGAGACTGGACAGAGAGAGAGTGAGACTGGACAGAGAGAGAGAGGATGAGCAGATAGAGATAGAGACAGAGAGCGGCAGTGAGACTGGGCAGAGATAGAGACTGTGCTGTGAGAGAGTGATTTGGCTGAGAGATAGGGAGTTGGCAGAGCGAGAGAGAAAGAGAGACTGGGTGGACAGGGAGACTGGGCACAGAGAGAGAGAGATTTGACAGAGGGAGAGAGATTCACTGGCCAGATCGAGAGAGAGAGAGAGAGATAAGACTGGGCAGGGATAAAAGAGAGAGCGACCGGGCAGACAAAAAGAGACTGGGCAGAGAGAGAGAGAGAGACTGGGCAGAGAGAGAGAGCGAGACAGGGCAGAGAAAGAGAGAGAGAGAGAGAGACTGGGCAGAGAGTGAGGGACTGGATAGAGAGAGTGATGGAGTGGGATGAGAGAGAGAGACTGGGCACAGAGAGAGACTGGACAGAGAGAGATAGACTCTGCAGAGTGAGAGAGAGAGACTGGGATAAGAGAGAGAGAGAGACAGGGCAGAGAGAGAGAGAGACTGGGCAGAGAGTGATAGAGAGAAAGAGATTGGGCATAGAGAGAGAGACTGAGCTGAGAGAGAGAGAGAGACTGGGCTGAGAGAGAGAGAGAGAGAGACTGGGCAGTGAGAGAGACAGAGAGACTGGGCTGAGAGAGAGACAGAGACACTGAGCTGAGAGTGAGACAGAAGGGGCTTAGAGAGAGAGAGACTGGGCATAGAGAGAGATACTGGGCTGAGAGACAGAGTGAGAATGTGCTGAGAGAGAGAGAGAGGGACTGGGCAGAGATAGAGAGAGAGACTGGGCAGGGAGAGTGAGAAAGAGACTGCGCAGAGAGAGAGACAGAGACACTGCGCTGAGAGAGATAGAGTGTGACTGTTCCGAGAGGGAGAGACAGGGCTAAGAGAGAGAGAGAGAGACTGGAGTTTGACAGAGAGAGACTGGGCAGAGAGAAAGTGAGAGAGAGAGAAATTGGGCAGAGAGAGAGAGCGAGAGAGCCTGGGCAGAGAGAAAGGGAGAGAGACTGGGCAGAGAGAGAGGGAGAGAGATTGGGCAGAGAGAGAGAGAGCGAGAGAGACTGGCAGAGAGAATGAGAGACTGGGCTGAGAGAGAGAGTGACTGGTCAGAGAGAAATAGAGAAATGGAGAGAGACTGGGCAGAGAGAGAGGGAGAGAGACTGGGCTGACAGAGAGATACAGAGAGAAACTGTGTGGAGAGAGAGGAAGAGACACTGGGCAGCAGAGAGAGACCGGGCTGAGAGAGAGAGAGACAGAGAGACTGGGATGAGAGAGAGAGAGAATGGGCTGAAAAAGAGAGAGAGATTCTGGGCAGACAGAGAGAGAGACAGATACTGGACAGAGAGAGTGAGAGAGAGAGAGACTGGGCAGATAAGAGAGAGAGAGAGACAATGGGCTGAGAGAGAGGGAGAGATAATGAGCTGAGAGAGAGAGAGAGAAGGGGCTGAGAGAGGCAGAGAGATGGGGCTGAGAGAAAGAGAGACTGTGCAGAGAGAGAGAGAGAGAGACAGAAATTGGGCAGAGAGTGAGGGAGAGAGACTGGTTGGCAGAGAGAGAGAGTCTGGGCAGATAGAGGCAGACAGAGATTGGGCAGAGAGAGAGAGACTGGGCAGAGAGAGAGATAGAGAGAGAGACTGGGCAGAGAGAGATGCAGAGAGACTGGGTAGAGATACAGAGAGAGACTGGGCTGTGAGAGAGTGATTTGGCTGAGAGAGAGAGAGTGGGCAGAGAGAGAGAGGGAGACTGATCAGAGAGAGAGAGAAGGGGAGAAAGTCTGGGCAGAGACTGGGCACAGAGAGACTGAGCAGAGAGAGAGAGACTGCGGGGAGAAAGAGAAAGATAGAGAGACTGAGCTGAGAGGGAGAGAGAGAGTGAGACTGGGCACAGAGAGAGAGAGGCAGAATCTGTTCTGAGAGAGACAGAGAGAGATGGAGAGAGAGAGAGAGAGAGAAACTGGGCAGAGAGAGAGTGAGAGAGCCTGGGCAGCAGAGGGAGAGAGAGGGCAGAGAGAGAGAGACTGGTCAGAGAGAGAGAGAGAGAAAGGGAGAAAGACTGGGCAGAGAGGGAAGGAGAGAAAGAGAGAGACTGGGCAGAGAGAGACTGAGCTGAGAGAGAGAGAGAGTGAGACTGGGCAGAGAGAGAGAGAGGCAGAGACTGGACTGAGAGACAGAGAGAGAGAGATGGCAGAGAGAGAAAGACTGGGCAGAGAGAGAGAGAAATGGAGAGAGACTGGGCTGAGAGAGAGAGATACAGAGAGAAACTGTTTGGAGAGAGACGAAGAGACACTGGGCAGCAGAGAGAGTGACCGGGTTGAGAGAGAGAGAGAGACAGAGAGACTGGGCTGAGAGAGAGAGAGAGAGAATGGGCTGAAAGAGAGAGAGAGAGATACTGAGCTGAGAGAGAGAGAGAGAAGGGGCTGGGAGAGAAAGAGAGAGACAGGGCTGAGAGAGAGAGAGAGAGACTGGGCAGAGAGAGCGAGAGAGAAAGAAATTGGGCGGAGAGTGAGGGAGAGAAACTGGTCGGCAGAGAGAGAGAGTCTGGGCAGATAGAGGGAGACAGATATTGGGCAGAGAGAAAGACTGGGCAGAAAGAGAGAGAGAGAGAGAGACTGGGCAGAGAGAGAGGGATAGAGACAGAGAGACTGGGAAGAGAGAGAGGCAGAGAGAATGGGCAGAGATACAGAGAGAGACTGGGCTGTGAGAGATTGATTTGGCTGAGAGAGAGAGAGTGGGCAGAGAGGGAGAGAGAGAAAGAGAGCCTGGGCTGAGAGGGAGACTGGGCAGAGAGAATGAGATAGACTGGCCAGATAGAGAGAGAGAGAGACTGGGCAGGGATAAAAGAGAGAGAGATTGGTCAGAGAGAGAGAGACTGGGCAGAGATAGAGAGAGAGAGAGAGACTTGACAGAGAGAGAGAGACTGGGCAGGGATAAAAGAGAGAGAAACTGGGCAGAGAGAGAGAGACTGGGCAGAGAGAGAGAGACTGGGCAGAGAGAGAGAGAGACGGCAGAAAGAGAGACTGGGCAGAGAGAGAGAGGCTTGGCAGAGAGAGAGAGGCTGGGCAGAGAGAGAGAGAGAGAGGGCAGAGAGAGAGAGAGATTGGTCAGAGAGAAAGAGAGGGAGTGAGACTGGGCAGAGAGAGAGAGGAAGAGACTGGGCACAGAGAGATAGAGAGTGAGACTGGGCACAGAGAGAGAGATTCAGAGACTGTGCTGAGAGAGAGAGAGAAGGGAGAGAGAAAGAGAGAAACTGGGCAGAGAGAGAGTGAGAGAGCCTGGGCAGCAGAGGGAGAGAGAGGGCAGAAGAGAGAGACTGGTCAGAGGAGAGAGAGAGAGAGAAAGGATGAAAGACTGGGCAGAGAGACAGAGGAAGAGACTGGGCTGAGAGAGATAGAGAGTGAGACTGGGCAGAGAGAGAGAGAGGCAGAGACTGTGCTGAGAGAGAGAGAGAAGGGAGAGAGAGAGAGAGAAACTGGGCAGAGAGAGAGTGAGAGAGCCTGGGCAGCAGAGGGAGAGAGAGAAACTGGGCAGAGAGAGAGAGAGACTGGTCAGAGAGAGAGAGAGAGAGAGAAATGGAGAAAGACTGGGCAGAGAGAGAAGGAGAGAAAGAGAGAGACTGGGCAGAGAGAGACTGAGCTGAGAGAGAGAGATAGAGTGAGACTGGGCAGAGAGAGAGAGAGGCAGAGACTGGACTGAGAGATAGAGAGAGAAGACGGCAGAGAAAGAGAGACTGGGCAGAGAGAGAGAGAAATGGAGAGAGACTGGGCTGAGAGAGAGAGATACAGAGAGAAACTGTTTGGAGAGAGAGGAAGAGACACTGGGCAGCAGAGAGAGAGACCGGGCTGAGAGAGAGAGAGACAGAGAGTCTGGGCTGAGAGAGAGAGACAGAGAATGGGCAGAGAGAGAGAGAGAGAGAGAGAGAGACTGGGCAGAGAGAGAGAGAGAGAGAGAGAGAGATACTGGACAGAGAGAGTGAGAGAGAGAGAGACTGGGCAGATAAGAGAGAGAGAGAGACAATGGGCTGAGAGAGAGAGAGAGAGAGATACTGAGCTGAGAGAGAGAGAGAGAAGGGGCTGGGAGAGAAAGAGAGAGATGGGGCTGAGAGAGAGAGAGAGACTGGGCAGAGAGAGAGAGACAGAAATTGGGCAAAGAGTGAGGGAGAGAGACTGGTCGGCAGAGAGAGAGTGTCTGGGCAGATAGAGGGAGACAGATTGGGCAGAGAGAGAGACTGGGCAGAGAGAGAGAGACTGAGAGAGAGACTTGTCAGAGAGAGATAGAGAGAGAGAGACTGGGCAGAGAGAGAGGCAGATAGACTGGGCAGAGATACAGAGAGAGACTGGGCTGTGAGAGAGTGATTTGGCTGAGTGAGACAGAGAGAGAGAGAGAGAGAAAGACTGGGCAGAGACAGAGGGAGAGAAAGAGAGAGATTGAGCAGAGAGAGGCTGAGCTGAGAGAGAGAGACTGGGGAGAGAGAGAGAGAGAGAGAGACTGAGTTGAGAGAGAGTGAGAGAGACTGCGCTGAGAGAGAGAGAGAGAGAGGTAGAGACTGGGATGAGAGTAAGAGAGAGAGAGAGAGAGAAACTGGGCAGAGAAAGAGAGAGAGACTGGGCAGAGAGAGAGAGAGAGAGAGGGCAGAGAGAGAGAGAGAGACTGGTCAGAGAGAGAGAGAAAGGGAGAAAGACTGGGCAGAGATTGAGGGAGAGAAAGAGAGAGATTGAGCAGAGAGAGGCTGAGCATAGGGAGAGAGACGGGGGAGATAGAGAGAGAGAGAGAGAGAGACTGAGCTGAGATAGAGAGAGAGACTGGGCTGAGAGAGACAGAGAGAGAGACTGAGCAGAGAGAGAGACCTAAGAGAGAGAGAGACAGAGACTGAGCTGAGAGACAGAGAGAGAGAGACTGCGCAGAGAGAGAGAGGTAGAGACTGGATGAGAGAGACAGAGAGAGAGAAAAACTTCGCAGAGAGAGAGAATGATTGGGCGGAGAGAGAGTCAGGGCAGAGAGAGAGAGGGAGAGAGAATGGGCAGAGAGAGAGGGAGAGAGACAGGCCAGAGAGACAGAGATAGACTGGGCAGACAGAGAGAGACTGGGATGCGAGAGAGTGACTGGGCAGAGAGAGAGAGAGTCTAGTCAGAGAGAGAACTTGGGCAGAGATAGAGAGAAAGACTGGGCAAGGAGAGTGAGAAAGACACTGGGCAGAGAGAGAGACAGAGAGACTAGGCTGAGAGAGAGATAGAGTGAGAATGGGCTGAGATGGAGAGACTGAGCTAAGAGAGAGAGAGAGACTGGGCTGAGACTGAGAGAGACTGGGCTGAGAGAGAGAGAGAGAGAGATTGGGCAGAGAGATAGCGAGAGAGACTGGGCACAGAGATAGAGAGACTGGTCTGAGAGAGAGAGAGAAAGGGAGAGAGACTGGGCAGAGAGAGAGGGAGAGAGACTGTGCAGAGCACGGAGAGATAGAGAGTCTGCAGAGAGAGAGAGACTGGGGAGAGAGAGAGAGACTGGGCTGAGAGAGAGAGAGAAACACTGAGCTGAGAGAGAGAGAGAGAGACTGGGCTGAGAGAGAGAGACACTGAGCTGAGAGAGAGAGAGAGACTGGGCTGAGAGAGAGAGACTGGGCAGAGAGAGACAGAGAGAGAGAGAGACTGAGCTGAGATACAAAGACTGAGACTGCTGAGAGAGTGAGAGAGTGAGAACTGAGCTGAGAGAGAGAGAGACTGGGCAGAGAGAGAGAGAAATGAGGCTAAGAGAGAGAGAGAGTGAAGGGGCTGAGAGAGAGAGTCTTGGCAGAGAGAGAGAGAGACTGGGCTGAGAGAAAAAGAGTGATACTGTGCTGAGAGAGAGAGAGAGAGAGAGACCTGGAAGAGAGAGAGACAGAGACTGGGCAGAGAGAGAGAGAGAGAAGGGGCTGAGAGAGAGAGAGAGAGAAACTGGGCTGAGAGAGAGAGAGAAAGGGAGAGAGACTGGGCAGAGAGAGAGGGAGAGAGACTGGGCTGAGAGAGAGAGGGAGAGAGACTGGGCAACAGAGAGAGAGACCGGGCTGAGAGAGAGAGAGAGTAAGAGAGACTGGGTAGAGAGTGAGAGAGAGATACTGGGCTGAGAGAGAGAGAGACACTGAGGTGAGAGAGAGAGAGAGAGAGACGGGGCTGAGAGAGACAGAGACAGAAATAGGGCAGAGAGTGAGCGACAGAGACCGGTTGGCCAAGAGAGAGAGACTCTGGGCACATAGAGGGAGACAGAGACTGGGCAGAGAGAGAGATAGAGAGAGAGTGACTGGGCAGAGAGAGAGGCAGAGAGACTGGGCCGAGATATAGAGAGATTCTGGGCTGTGAGAGAGTGATTTTGCAGAGAGAGTCAGACTGGGCAGAGAGAGGGAGAAAGATTGGGCAGAGAGAGAGAGATAGACTGGCCAGATAGAGAGAGAGAGAGAGAGACTGGGCAGGGATAAAAGAGAGAGAGACTTGGCAGAGAGAGAGAGAGACTGGGCAGAGAGAGAGAGAGAGAGAGGGAGAGACTGGGCAGAGAGAGAGAGACTGAGCAGAGAGAGAGGGAGAGAGAGAGGGCAGAGAGAGAGAGAGACTGGTCAGAGAGAGAGAGAGAAAGGGAGAAAGACTGGGCAGAGAGAGAGGGAGAGAAAGAGTGAGATTGGGCAGAGAGAGACTGAGCAGAGGGAGAGAGACTGGGGAGAGAGAGAGAGAGAGACTGAGCTGAGAGATAGATAGAGAGCGACTGGGCAGAGAGAGAGGGGTAGAGACTGGGATGAGAGAGAGAGAGAGAGAGAGAAACTGGGCAGAGAGAGAGAGAAAGATTGGGCAGAGAGAGACAGAGAAAGAGAGAGGGAAAGAGAATGGGCAGAGAGAGAGGGAGAGGGAATGGCCAGAGAGACTGAGAGAGACTGGGCAGACAGAGAGAGACTGGACTGCGAGAGAGTGACTGGGCAGAGAGAGAGAGAGAGTCTAGGCAGAAAGAGAACTTGGGCAGAGATAGAGAGAAAGACTGGGCAGAGAGAGTGAGAAAGAGACTGGGCAGAGAGAGAGAGACAGAGAGACTAGGCTGAGAGAGAGATAGTGAGACTGGGCTGAGAGGGAGAGACTGGGCTAAGAGAGAGAGAGAGAGATTGGGCAGAGAGAGAGAGAGAGAGAGACTGGGCACAGAGATAGAGAGACTGGTCTGAGAGAGACAGAGACTGGTCTGAGAGAGAGATAGAGATTGGGCAGAGAGAGAGCGAGAGAGACTGGGCACAGAGATAGAGAGACTGGTCTGAGAGAGAGAATGGGAGAGAGACTGGGCAGAGAGAGAGGGAGAGAGATTGGGCAGAGCAGGGAGAGACAGAAAGACTGGGGGAGAGAGAGAGAGATTGGGCAGGAGAGAGAGAGACTAGGCAGAGAGAGAGAGAGAGAGAGAGAGAGACTGGGCTGAGATACAAAGAGTGAGACTGTGCTGAGAGAGTGAGAGAGAGAGAACTGAGCTGAGAGAGAGAGAGAGAAATGGGGCTGAGAGAGAGAGAGAGAAGGGGCTGAGAGAGAGAGAGACTTGGCAGAGAGATAGAGACTGGGCTGAGAGAAAAAGAGTGATACTATGCTGAGAGAGAGAGAGAGAGATCTGAGCTGAGAGAGAGAGAGAGAGACCTGGGAGAGAGAGAGAGACAGATACTGAGCAGAGAGAGAGAGAGAGAGAAGGGGCTGAGAGAGAGAGAGAAACTGGGCTGAGAGAGAGAGAGACAGACTGGGCTGAGATAGAGAGTGAGACTGGTCAGAGAGAGAGAGAGAAAGGGAGAGAGACTGGGCAGAGAGAGAGGGAGAGAGACTAGGCTGAGAGAGAGAGGGAGAGAGACTAGGCTGAGAGAGAGAGGGAGAGAGGACTGTGCAGCAGAGAGAGACCGGGCTGAGAGAGAGACAGACAGAGAGAGTGGGCTGAAGAGGACAGAGAGAGAGCCTGGGCAGAGAGAGAGAAAGTGGGGAGAGAGGAGAGAGACTTGGGCTGAGAGAGAGAGAGAGAGCCACTGAGCTGAGAGAGAGAGAGAGATAGAGAAGGGGCTGAGGGAGAGAGGGAGAGAGATGGGGCTGAGACAGAGAGAGACAGTAAACTGGGCAGAGAGTGAGGGAGAGAAAGTCAGCAGAGAGAGAGAGTATGGGCAGATAGAGGGAGACAGAGACTGGATAGGGAGAGAAAGACTGGGTAGAGAGAGAGAGACAGAGAGAGAGAGTGGTCAGAGAGGGAGATTGAGAGAGAGTGACTGGGCAGAGAGAGAGGCAGTGAGAACTGGGGCAGAGATAGAGAGAGAGACTGGGATGTGAGAGAATGATTTGGCTGAGAGAGAGAGTGGACAGTGAGAGAGAGAGAGAACGAGAGGCCTGGGCTGAGAGGGAGACTGGCAGAGAGAGGGAGAATGATTGGGCAGAGAGAGAGAGATAGACTTGTCCAGATAGAGAGAGAGAGAGAGGACTGGCAGGGATAAAAGAGAGAGAGAAATGGGGCTAAGAGAGAGAGAGAGAGAAAGACTTGTCAGATAGAGAGTGAGAGAGAGACTGGACAGAGAGAGAGAGACTGGGCAGAGAGAGAGAGAGGGCAGCGAGAGAGAGGGCAGAGAGAGAGAGAGACTGGTCAGAGAGAGAGAGAGGAAAGGGAGAAAGACTGGGCAAGAGAGAGAGGGAGAGAAAGAGAGAGATTGGGCAGAGAGAGACAGAGCAGAGTGAGAGAGAGAGAGAGAGAGAGACTGGGCTGAGAGAGACAGAGAGAGAGACTGAGCAGAGAGAGAGAGACCTGAGAGAGAGAGGGAGAGAGAGAGACTGAGCTGAGAGATAGAGAGAGAGAGACTGGGCAGAGAGAGAGGTAGAGACTGGGCTGAGAGAGAGAGAGAGAAAAACTGGGCAGAGAGAGACAGAATGACTGGGCAGATAGAGAGTCAGGGCAGAGACAGAGAGAGACTGGTCAGAGAGAGAGAGAGAGAGAGAGTGAGGGAGAGAGAATGGGCAGAGAGAGCGGGAAAGAGACTGGCCAGAGAGACAGAGAGAGACTGGGCAGACAGAGAGAGACTGGGCTGCGAGAGAGTGACTGGGCAGAGAGAGAGAGAGTCTAGGCAGACAGAGAACTTGGGCAGAGATAGAAAGAAAGACTGGGCCTGGAGAGTGAGAAAGAGACTGGGCAGAGAGAGAGACAGAGAGACTAGGCTGAGAGAGAGATAGAGTGAGACTGGGCTGAGAGGGAGAGAATGGGCTAAGAGAGAGAGAGAGACTGGGCTGAGACAGAGAGAGACTGGGCTGAGAGAGAGAGATTGGGCAGAGAGAGAGCGAGATAGACTGGGCACAGAGATAGAGAGAGACTGGGCTGAGAGACAAAGAGAAAGGGAAAGAGACTGGGAAGAGCAGGGAGAGATAGAGAGTCTGGGCAGAGTGAGAGAGAGACTGGGGAGACAGAGACACACTTCGGGGAGAGAGTGAGAGAGAGACTGGGCAGAGACAGAGAGAGAGACTGGGCAGAGAGACAGAGCGAGAAGGGGGTGAAGAGAGAGAGAAACTGGGCTGAGAGAGTGAGAGACAGACTGGGCTGAGAGACAGAGAGAGAGAGACTGGGCAGAGAGATAGAGAGACTAGGTTGAGAGAGAGAGAGGGACTGGTCAGAGAGAGAGAAAGAAAGGGAGAGAGACTGGGCAGAGAGACAAAGAGTGAGACTGTTCTGAGAGAGAGAGAGAGAGATAGAGACTGGGCTCAGGGAGAGAGAAACTGGGCTGAGAGAGAGAGATTAGGCAGAGAGAGAGAGAATTTTCAGTGAGAGAGAGAGAGAGAGACACTGGGCAAAGAGAGAGAGAGAGACTGGGCAGAGCGAGAGAGATTGGGCAGAGAGAGAGAGAGAGAGACTGGGCAGAGAGAGAGATAGAGTGGGCAGAGAGAGAGAGAGAGACTGGGCTGAGAGACAAAGAGTGATACTGTGCTGAGAGAGAGAGAGAGAGAGATCTGAGCTGAGAGAGAGAGAGACAGAGACTGGGCTGAGAGAGAGAGAGACAGACTGGGCTGAGAGAGAGAGTGAGACTGGTCTGAGAGAGTGAGAGAAAGGGAGAGAGACTGGGCAGAGAGAGAGGGAGAGAGACTGGGCTGAGAGAGAGAGGGAGAGAGACTGGGCAGCAGAGACAGAGACCGGGCTGAGAGAGAGAGAGACAGAGAGACTGGGCTGAGAGAGACAGAGAGAGAGACTGGGCTGAAAGAGAGAGATAGAGAGCCTGGGCAGAGAGAGAGAAAGAGAGAGAGACACTGGGCAGAGAGAGAGAGAGAGAGAGATTGGGTAGAGAGAGAGAGACACTGAGCTGAGAGAGAGAGAGAGAGAGAGAGAGAAGGGGCTGAGAGAAAGAGAGAGAGACGGGGCTGAGAGAGAGAGCGACTGGGCGGAGAGAGAGAGACAGAAACTGGGCAGAGAGTGAGGGAGAGAGACTGGTCGGCAAAGAGAGAGAGAGTCTGGGCAGATAGAGGGAGACAGAGATGGCAGAGAGAGAGAGAGAGACAGAGAGCGAGACTGTTCAGAGAGAGAGATAGAGAGAGAGTGACGGGGCAGAGAGAGAGGCAGAGAGACTGGGCAGAGATAAAGAAATAGACTGGGCTGGAGAGAGTGATTTGGCTGAGAGAGGGAGACTGGGCAGAGAGAGGGAGAGAGATTGGGCAGAGAGAGAGAGATAGACAGGACAGATAGAGAGAGATAGAGACTGGACAGGGATAAAAGAGATAGAGACTGGGCAGAGAGAGAGAGACTGGGCAGAGAGAGAGAGAGAGACTGAGCAGAGAGAGAAAGACAGGGCAGAGAGACAGAGAGAGAGAGACTGGGCTGAGAGATAGAGAGAGAGAGAGACTATGCAGAGAGAGAGAGGTAGAGATTGGGATGAGAGCGACAGAGAGAGAGACAGAGAGAAACTGGGCAGAGAGAGAGAAAGACGGGGCAGAGAGAGAGAGTCAGGGCAGAGAGAGAGATAGACTGGTCAGAGAGAGACAGAGAGGGAGAGAGAATGGGCAGAGAGAGAGGGAGAGAGACTGGCCAGAGAGACAGAGAGAGACTGGGCAGACAGAGAGAGACTGGGCTGCAAGAGAGAGAGAGAACCTGAGCTGAGAGAGAGAGAGAGACTGGGCTGAGAAGAGAGAGAGACTAGGCAGAGAATGAGAGAGAGAAGGGGCTTAGAGAGAGAGAGAGTAGGGGCTGAGAGAGAGATACTTGGCAGAGAAAGAGAGAGAGAGAGACTGGGCTGAGAGGCAAAGAGTGATACTGTGCTGAGAGAGAGAGAGAGAACTGAGCTGAGAGAGAGAGAGAGAGAGAGAGAGAGAGAGACCTGGGAGAGAGAGAGAGAGAGACTGGGCAGAGAGACAGCGAGAAGGGGGTTGAGAGAGAGAGAGAAACTGGGCTGAGAGAGAGAGAGAGACAGACTGGGCTGAGAGAGAGAGAGAGACTGGGCAGAGAGATAGAGAGACTGGGCTGAGAGAGAGAGAGAGACTGGTCAGAGAGAGAGAGAGAAAGGGAGAGAGACTGGGCAGAGAGAGAGGGAGAGATACTGGGCTGAAACAGAGAGGGTGAGAAACTGGGCAGTAGAGAGAGAGACCGGGCTGAGAGAGAGAGAGACAGAGAGACTGGTCTGAGAGAGAGAGAGAGAGACTTTGCAGAAAGAAAGAGCGGGAGAGCCTAGGCAGAGAGAGAGAGAGAGAGAGAGAGACTGGGCCGAGAGAGAGACTGGGCAGAGAGAGAGAGAGAGAGACTGGGATGAGAGAAAGAGAGATAGAATGGGCAGAGAGAGAGAGACTGGGCTGAGAGAGACAGAGACACTGAGCTGAGAGATAGAGATAGAGACTGGGTAGAGAGCGAGAGAGAGAGAAGGGGCTGAGAGAGAGAGAGAGACTAGGCAGAGAGAGAGTGAGAGAGAGAGACTGGGCTGAGAGAGAGAGAAACTGGGCTGAGAGAGAGAGAGATTAGGCAGAGAGAGAGAGACTGGACAGCGAGAGAGAGAGAGAGAGACTGGGCAAAGAGAGAGAGAGAGACTAGGCAGAGCGAGAGAGACTGGGCAGAGAGAGAGAGAGAGAGAGTCTGGGCTGAGACAGAGAGAGACTGTGCTGAGAGAGAGAGAGAGAGATTGGGCAGAGAGAGAGCGAGAGAGTCTGGGCACAGAGATAGAGAGACTGGTCTGAGAGAGACAGAGACTGGTCTGAGAGAGAGATAGAGATTGGGCAGAGAGAGAGCGAGAGACACTGGGCACAGAGATAGAGAGACTGGTCTAAGAGAGAGAGAAAGGGAGAGAGACTGGGCAGCGAGAGAGGGAGAGAGATTGGGCAGAGCAGGAAGAGATAGAGAGTCTGGGCAGAGAGCGAGAGAGACTGGGTAGAGAGAGAGATACTGGGGGGAGAGAGAGAGAGAGAGACTGGGCAGAGAGAGAGAGAGACTGGGCTGAGAGAGAGAGAGACACTGAGCTGCGAGAGAGAGAGAGAGACTGGGCTGAGATACAAAGAGTGAGACTGTGCTGAGAGAGAGAGAGATTGAGAACTGAGCTGAGAGAGAGAGAGAGAGAGACTGGGCAGAGAGAGATAGAGAGAAATGGGGCTAAGAGAGAGAGAAGGGGCTCAGAGAGAGAGAGACTTGGCAGAGAGAGAGAGAGACTGGGCTAAGAGACAAAGAGTGATACTGTGCTGAGAGAGAGAGAGAGAGAGATCTGAGCTGAGAGAGAGAGAGAGAGAGAGAGAGACCTGGGAGAGAGAGAGAGACAGAGACTGGGCAGAGAGAGAGAGAGAAGGGGCTGAGAGAGAGAGAGAAACTGGGCTGAGAGAGAGAGTGAGACTGGTCAGAGAGAGTGAGCGAAAGGGAGAGAGACTGGGCAGAGAGAAAGGGAGAGAGACTGGGCTGAGAGAGAGATGGAGAGAGACTGGGCAGCAGAGTGAGAGACCGGGCTGAGAGAGAGAGAGAGACAGAGAGACTGGGCTGAGAGAGAGAGAGAGAGACTGGGCTGAAAGAGAGAGATAGAGAGCCTGGGCAGAGAAAGAGAAAGAGAGAGAGACCCTGGGCAGAGAGAGAGAGAGAGAGAGAGATTGGGTAGAGAGAGAGAGAGACTGGGCTGAGAGAGAGAGAGAGAGAGAGAGAGAGAGAGAGAGAAGGGGCTGAGAGAAAGAGAGAGAGACGGGGCTGAGAGAGAGAGAGACTGGGCGGAGAGAGAGAGACAGAAACTGGGCAGAGAGTGAGGGAGAGAGACTGGTCGGCAAAGAGAGAGAGAGTCTGGGCAGATAGAGGGAGACAGAGACGGCAGAGAGAGAGAGGGACAGAGAGAGAGACTGGTCAGAGAGAGAGATAGAGAGAGATGACGGGGCAGAGAGAGAGGCAGAGAGACTGGGCAGAGATACAGAAATAGACTGGGCTGGAGAGAGTGATTTGGCTGAGAGAGGGAGACTGGGCAGAGAGAGGGAGATAGACAGGACAGATAGAGAGAGATAGAGACTGGACAGGGATAAAAAAGAGAGAAACTGGGCAGAGAGAGAAAGACTGGGCAGAGAGAGAGAGAGAGACTGGGCAGAGAGAGAGAGAGACTGGACAGAGAGAGAAAGACAGGGCAGAGAGACAGAGAGAGAGAGACTGGGCTGAGAGATAGAGAGAGAGAGACTATGCAGAGAGAGAGAGGTAGAGATTGGGATGAGAGAGTCAGAGAGAGAGACAGAGAGAAACTGGGCAGAGAGAGCGAGAAAGACGGGGCAGAGAGAGAGTCAGGGCAGAGAGAGAGAGAGACTGGTCAGAGAGAGAGACAGAGAGGGAGAGAGAATGGGCAGAGAGAGAGGGAGAGAGACTGGGCAGAGAAACAGAGAGAGACTGGACAGACAGAGAGAGACTTGTCTGCGAGAGAGAGAGAGAACCTGAGCTGAGAGAGAGAGAGAGAGACTGGGCTGAGAAGAGAGAGACTAGGCAGAGAGAGAGAGAGAGAGAGAAGGGGCTTAGAGAGAGAGAGACATGGCAGAGAAAGAGAGAGAGAGAGAGACTGGGCTGAGAGACAAAGAGTGATACTGTGCTGAGAGAGAGAGAGAGAGAGAACTGAGCTGAGAGAGAGAGAGAGAGACCTGGGAGAGAGAGAGAGAGAGAGAGAGAGAGAGAGACTGGGCAGAGAGACAGAGCGAGAAGGGGGTTGAGAGAGAGAGAGAAACTGGGCTGAGAGAGAGAGAGACAGACTGGGCAGACAGAGAGAGAGAGTGACTGGGCAGAGAGATAGAGAGACTGGGCTGAGAGAGAGAGAGAAAGGGAGAGGGACTGGGCAGAGAGAGAGGGAGAGATACTGGGCTGAAACAGAGAGGGTGAGAAACTGGGCAGTAGAGAGAGAGACCGGGCTGAGAGAGAGAGAGACAGAGAGGCTGTGCTGAGAGAGAGAGAGAGAGACTTTGCAGAAAGAAAGAGAGGGAGAGCCTAGGCAGAGAGAGAGAGAGAGAGAGAGAGAGAGACTGGGCCGAGAGAGAGACTGGGCAGAGAGAGAGAGAGAGAGACTGGGAGGAGAGAAAGAGAGATAGAATGGGCAGAGAGAGAGAGAGAGAGACTGGGCTGAGAGAGACAGAGACACTGAGCTGAGAGATAGAGAGAGAGACTGGGTAGAGAGCGAGAGAGAGAGACTGGTCGGCAGACAGAGAGAGAGAGAGGGAGAGACTGGGCAGAGAGACAAAGAGTGAGACTGTTCTGAGAGAGAGAGAGAGAGACTGGGCTGAGAGACAGAGAGAAACTGGGCTGAGAGAGAGAGAGACAGACTGGGCTGAGACAGAGAGAGAGAGAGAGACTGGACAAAGAGAGAGAGAGAGACTGGGCAGAGAGAGAGAGAGAGAAAGGGAGAAAGACTGGGCAGAGAGAGAGGGAGAGAAAGAGAGAGATTGGGCAGAGAGAGACTGAGCAGAGAGTGAGAAACTGGGTGCGGGGAGGCGAGAGAGAGAGAGAGAGAGACTGGACAAAGAGAGAGAGAGAGACTGGGCAGAGAGAGTGAGAGACTGGGCAGAGATAGAGAGTGGGCAGAGAGAGAGAAAGACTGGGCAGAGAGAGAGTCAGGGCAGAGAGAGAGAGAGAGACTAGTCAGAGAGAGGGAGAGAGAATGGGCAGAGAGAGAGGGAGAGAGACTGGGCAGACAGAGAGAGACTGGGCAGACTGAGAGAGACTGGGCTGCGAGAGAGTGACTGGGCAGAGGAGAGAGAGTCTAGGCAGAGAGAGAGACTGGGCAGTGAGAGTGAGAAAGAGACTGGGCAGAGAGAGAGACAGAGAGACTAGGCTGAGAGAGACAGAGTGAGACTGGGCTGAGAGAGAGAGAGAGAAAAGGGGATGAGTGAGAGAGGGAATGGGCAGAGAGAGAGACTGTGCTGAGAGACAAAGAGTGAGAATGTGCTGAGAGAGATAGAGACTGAGCAGAGAGAGAGAGCCTGGGAGAGAGAAAAAGAGAGACAGACTGGGCAGCGAGAGAGAGAGAGAGAGACTGGGCTGAGAGAGAGAGGGAGAGAGACTGGGCCGGAGAGAGAGAGAGAAAGAGACTGGGCTGAAAGAAAGAGAAAGAGAGACTGGGTAGAGAGAGAGAGAGAGAGACTGGGCTGAGAGAGAGAGAGACTGTGCTGAGCGAGAGAGAGACAGAAACTGGGCAGAGAGTGAGGGAGAGAGACTGGTCGGCAGAGAGAGAGAGAGAGAGAGGGAGAGACTGGGCAGAGAGACAAAGGGTGAGACTGTTCTGAGAGAGAGAGAGACTGGGCTGAGAGAGAGAGAAACTGGGTTGAGAGAGAGAGAGATACAGACTGGGCTGAGAGAGAGTGAGAGAGAGAAGGGGCTGAGAGAGAGAGAGACTGGGCAGAGAGAGAGAGAGAGAGGGAGAGACTGGGCAGAGAGACAAAGAGTGAGACTGTTCTGAGAGAGAGAGAGATTAGGCAGAGAGAGAGAGAGAGACTGGACAGTGAGAGAATGGGCAGAGAGAGAGAGAGACTGGGCTGAGAGAGAGAGAGAGACTGGTCAGAGAGACAGAGGGAAAGGAAGAGAGACTGGGCAGAGAGAGAGGGACAGAGAGACTGGGCTGAGAGAGAGAGGGAGAGAGACTGGGCAGGAGAGAGAGAGACTGGGGAGAGAGAGAGAGAGACAGAGAGACGGGGCTGAGAGAGAGAGAGAGAGAGAGAGACTGGGCTGAAAGAAAGAAAGACAGAGCCTGGGCAAAGAGAGAGAGAGAGACACTGGGCAGAGAGACTGAGAGAGAGAGAGATTGGGTAGAGAGAGAGAGACTGGGCTGAGAGAGAGAGACACACTGAGCTGAGAGAGAGAGAGAGAGATAAAGGGGCTGAGAGAGAGAGAGAGAGACGGGGCTGAGAGAGAGAGAGACTGGGCTGAGCGAGAGAGACAGTAACTGGGCAGAGAGTGAGAGAGATACTGGTCGGCAGAGAGAGAGAGAGAGAGGGAGAGACTGGGCAGAGAGTCAAAGAGTGAGACTGTTCTGAGAGAGAAAGAGAGAGAGACTGGGCTGAGAGAGAGAGAGAAACTGGGCTGAGAGAGAGAGAGACAGACTGGGCTGAGAGAGAGAGAGACTGGACAAAGAGAGAGAGAGACACTAGGCAGAGAGAGAGAGAGACTGGGCAGAGAGAGAGAGAGAGAGAGAGAGACTGGGCAAAGAGAGAGAGAGAGACTGGGCAGAGAGCAAGAGATAGAGTCGGCAGAGAGAGAGAGAGAGACTGGGCAGAGAGAGAGAGAGGGGCAGAGAGAGAGAGAGACTGATCAGAGAGAGAGAGAGAGGGTGAGACTAGGCAGAGAGACAAAGAGTGAGACTGTTCTGAGAGAGAGAGAGACTGGGCTGAGAGAGAGAGAAGGACACTGAGCTGAGAGATAGAGAGAGAGACTGGGTAGAGAGAGAGAGAGAGATAGAAGGGGCTGAGAGAGAGAGAAACTAGGCAGAGAGAGAGTGAGAGAGAGACTGGGCTGAGAGACAAAGAGTGAGACTGTGCTGAGAGCAAGAGAGAGAGAGATAGAGAACTGAGCTGAGAGAGAGAGAGACTGGGCTGAGAGAGAGAGAGAGAGACTTGGCTGAGAGAGGGAGAGAAAATGGGATGAGAGAGAGAGAGACTGGGCAGAGAGAGAGATAGAGTCGGCACAAAGAGAGAGACTGGGCAGAGAGTGAGAGGGCAGAGAGAGAGAGAGACTGGTCAGAGAGAGAGAGAGAAAGGGAGAAAGACTGGGCAGAGAGAGAGGGAGAGAAAGAAAGAGATTGAGCAGAGAGAGACTGAGCAGAGATTGAGAGACTGGGGGGGGAGGAGAGAGAGAGAAACTGAGCTGAGAGAGAGAGAGAGAGACTGAGTTGCGAGAGAGTGAGAGAGACTGGGCAGAGAGAGAGAGAGACTGGGCTGAGATAGAGAGTGGGCAGAGAGAGAGAAAGACTGGGCAGAGAGAGAGTCAGAGCAGAGAGAGAGAGAGAGAGAGACTAGTCAGAGAGAGAGAGAGAGATGGGGGGAGAGAAACTGGTCAGACAGAGAGAGAGGGAGAGAGACTGGGCAGACAGAGAGAGAGAGACTGGGCAGACAGAGAGAGACAGGGCTGCGAGAGAGTGATTGGCCGGAGAGAGAGAGAGAATCTAGGCAGAGAGAGAAATGGGCAGAGATAGAGAGGGAAAGGGAGAGAGACTGGGCAGATAGAGAGGGATAGAGAATGGGCTGAGAGAGAGTGAGGGAGAGAGACTGGGCAGGAGAGAGAGAGACTGGGCTGAGAGAGAGAGAGACAGAGATTCACCTGAGATAGAGAGAGTGAGAGACTGGGCTGAAAGAAAGAGAGAGAGAGCCTGGGCAGAGAGAGAGAGAGAGAGACACTGGGCAGAGAGAGTGACAGAGAGAGAGACTGGTTAGAGAGAGAGAGAGACACTGAGCTGAGAGAGAGAGAGAGATAGAGAAGGGGCTGAGAGAGAGACAGACGGTGCTGAGAGAGAGAGACTGGGCTGAGAGACAGAGAGAAACTGGGCTGAGAGAGAGAGAGACAGACTGGGCTGAGAGAGAGAGAGAGGGAGAGACTGGACAAAGAGAAAGAGAGAGACTGGGCAGAGAGAGAGAGAGAAAGGGAGAAAGACTGGGCAGAGAGAGGGAGAGAAAGAGAGAGATTGGGCAGAGAGAGACTGAGCAGAGAGTGAGAGACTGTGGGGGGGAGGAGAGAGAGAGAGAGAGAGAGAAACTGACCTGAGAGAGAGAGAGAGAGACTGAGTTGCGAGAGAGAGAGAGACTGGGCTGAGAGAGACTGAGAAAGACTGGGCAGAAAGAGAGAGAGACTGGGCAGAGATAGAGAGTGGGCAGAGAGAGAGAAAGACTGGGCAGAGAGAGAGTCAGGGCAGAGAGAGAGAGAGACTAGTCAGAGAGAGGGAGAGAGAATGGGCAGAGAGAGAGGGAGAGAGACTGGGCAGACAGAGAGAGAGAGACTGGGCAGACAGAGAGAGACTGGGCTGCGAGAGAGTGACTGGGCAGAGAGAGACAGTCTAGGCAGAGAGAGAGACTGGACAGTGAGAGTGAGAAAGAGACTGGGCAGAGAGAGAGACAGAGAGACTAGGCTGAGAGGGACAGAGTGAGACTGGGCTGAGAGAGAGAGAGAGAAAAGGGGATGAGTGAGAGAGAGACTGGGCAGAGAGACAGACTCTGCTGAGAGACAAAGAGTGAGAATGTGCTGAGATAGAGAGAGACTGAGCAGAGAGAGAGACCTGGGAGAGAGAAAGAGAGAGACAGACTGGGCAGCGAGAGAGAGAGAGAGAGAGACTGGGCTGAGAGAGAGAGAGAGTGACTGGGCAGAGAGATAGAGAGATTCAGCTGAGAGAGAGAGAGAGACTGGTCAGAGAGAGAGAGAGAAAGGGAGACAGACTGGGCAGAGAGAGAGGGAGAGATCCTGGGCTGAAACAGAGAGGGTGAGAAACTGGGCAGTAGAGACAGAGACCGGGCTGAGAGAGGGACAGAGAGGCTGGGCTGAGAGAGAGAGAGACTTTGCAGAAAGAAAGAGAGGGAGAGCCAAGGCAGAGAGAGAGAGAAAGAGAGAGACTGGGCCGAGAGAGAGACTGGGCAGAGAGAGAGAGAGAGACTGGGCCGAGAGAGAGACTGGGCAGAGAGAGAGAGAGAGAGACTGGGAGGAGAGAAAGAGAGATAGAATGGGCAGAGAGAGAGAGAGAGAGACTGGGCTGAGAGAGACAGAGACACTGAGCTGAGAGATAGAGAGAGAGACTGGGTAGAGAGCGAGAGAGAGAGACTGGTCGGCAGACAGAGAGAGAGAGAGGGAGAGACTGGGCAGAGAGACAAAGAGTGAGACTGTTCTGAGAGAGAGAGAGAGAGAGACTGGGCCGAGAGAGAGACTGGGCAGAGAGAGAGAGAGAGACTGGGAGGAGAGAAAGAGAGATAGAATGGGCAGAGAGAGAGAGAGAGAGATTGGGCTGAGAGAGACAGAGACACTGAGCTGAGAGATAGAGAGACTGGGTAGAGAGCGAGAGAGAGAGAAGGGGCAGAGAGAGAGAGAGACTAGGCAGAGAGAGAGTGAGAGAGAGAGACTGGGCTAAGAGACAAAGAATGAAACTGTGCTGAGAGCAAGAGAGAGAGAGATAGAGAACTGAGCTGAGAGAGTGAGAGACTGGGCTGAGAGAGGGAGAGAGACTGGGCTGGAGAGAGAGAGAGACCGGGCTGAGAGAGAGAGAGACAGAGAGACTGGGCTGAGAGAGAGAGAGAGACTGGGCTGAAAGAAAGAGAGAGGGAGCATGAGCAGAGAGAGAGAGAGAGAGAGAGAGAGAGAGAGAGACTGGGCAGGGAGAATGAGAGAGAGAGACTGGGTAGAGAGAGAGAGGGCAGAGAGAGAGAGAGAGAGAGAGAGACTGGGCCGAGAGAGAGACTGGGCAGAGAGAGAGAGAGAGAGACTGGGAGGAGAGAAAGAGAGATAGAATGGGCAGAGAGAGAGAGAGAGAGACTGGGCTGAGAGAGACAGAGACACTGAGCTGAGAGATAGAGAGAGACTGGGTAGAGAGCGAGAGAGAGAGAAGGGGCAGAGAGAGAGAGAGACTAGGCAGAGAGAGAGTGAGAGAGAGAGACTGGGCTGAGAGACAAAGAGTGAGACTGTGCTGAGAGCAAGAGAGAGAGAGATAGAGAACTGAGCTGAGAGAGTGAGAGACTGGGCTGAGAGAGAGAGAGAGACTGGGCTGAGAGAGAGACTGTGCTGAGAGAGAAAGAGAGAGAATGTGCTGAGAGAGATAGAGAGAGACTGAACAGAGTGAGAGACCTGGGAGAGAGAAAGAGAGAGACAGACTGGGCAGCGAGAGAGAGAGAGACTGGGCTGAGAGAGAGGGAGAGAGACTGGGCTGGAGAGAGAGAGAGACTGGGCTGAGAGAGAGAGAGACAGAGAGACTGGGCTGAGAGAGAGAGAGAGAGACTGGGCTGAAAGAAAGAGAAAGGGAGCCTGGGCAGAGAGAGAGAGACAGAGAGAGACTGGGCAGGGAGAAAGAGAGAGAGACTGGGTAGAGAGCGAGAGGGCAGAGAGAGAGAGAGACTGGTCAGAGAGAGAGAGAGAGGGAGAGACTGGGAAGAGAGAGAGATAGAGAGACACTGAGCTGAGAGATAGTGAGAGAGAATGGGTAGAGAGAGAGAGAGAGACAGATTGGGCAGAGAGAGAGAGGGAGAGACACGGAGCTGAGAGATAGAGAGAGAGACTGGGTAGAGTGAGAGAGAGAGAGAGAAGGGGCTGAGAGAGAGAGGGAGAGAGATTTGGCAGGAGAGAGAGAGAGACTGGGCTGAGAGAGAGGGAGAGAGAGACTGGGCTGAAAGAAAGACAGAGAGAGCCTGGGCAGAGAGAGAGACAGACACTGGGCAGAGAGAGTGAGAGAGAGAGAGACTGGGTAGAGAGAGAGAGAGAGAGAGAGACTGGGCTGAGAGAGAGAGAGACACTGAGCTGAGAGAGAGAGAGAGAGATAAAGGGGCTGAGAGAGAGAGATAAAGGGGCTGAGAGAGAGAGAGACTGGTCGGCAGAGAGAGAGAGAGAGGGAGAGACTGGTCAGAGAGACAAAGAGTGAGACTGTTCTGAGAGAGAGAGAGAGAGACTGGGCTGAGAGAGAGAGAGAAACTGGGCTGAGAGAGAGAGAGACAGACTGGGCTGAGAGAGAGAGAGAGACTGGACAAAGAGAGAGAGACTAGGCAGAGAGAGAGAGAGAGACTGGGCAGAGAGAGAGAGAGAGACTGGACAAAGAGAGAGAGAGAGACTAGGCAGAGAGAGAGAGAGAGACTGGGCAGAGAGCAAGAGATAGAGTCGGCAGAGAGAGAGAGAGACTGGGCAGAGAGAGAGAGGGCAGAGAGGGAGAAAGACTGGGCAGAGAGAGAGAGAGGGAGAGACTAGGCAGAGAGACAAACAGTGAGACTGTTCTGAGAGAGAGAGAGAGAGACACTGAGCTGAGAGATAGAGAGAGACTGGGTAGAGAGAGAGAGAGAGAGATAGAAGGGGCTGAGAGAGAGAGAAACTAGGCAGAGAGAGAGTGAGAGAGAGAGACTGGGCTGAGAGACAAAGAGTAAGACTGTGCTGAGAGCAAGAGAGAGAGAGATAGAGAACTGAGCTGAGAGAGAGAGAGACTGGGCTGAGAGAGAGAGAGAAAATGGGATGAGAGAGAGAGACTGGGCAGAGAGAGAGAGATAGAGTCGGCAGAGAGAGAGAGACTGGTCAGAGAGAGAGAGTGAGAGAAAGGGAGAAAGACTGGGCAGAGAGAGAGGGAGAGAAAGAGAGAGATTGAGCAGAGAGAGACTGAGCAGAGAGTGAGAGACTGGGGGGGGGGGGTGGAGAGAGAGAGAGAGAGAAACTGAGCTGAGAGAGAGAGAGACTGAGTTGCGAGAGAGTGAGAGAGACTGGGCAGAGCGAGAGAGAGAGACTGGGCTGAGATAGAGAGTGGGCAGAGAGAGAAAGACTGGGCAGAGAGAGAGTCAGGGCAGAGAGAGAGAGAGAGACTAGTCAGAGAGAGAGAGAGAGAGAGAGAGGGGGGAGAGAAACTGGTCAGACAGAGAGTGAGGGAGAGAGACTGGGCAGACAGAGAGAGAGAGACTGGGCAGACAGAGAGAGACAGGGCTGCGAGAGAGTGATTGGTCGGAGAGGGAGGGAGAATCTAGGCAGAGAGAGAAACTGGGCAGATATAGAGAGGGAAAGGGAGAGAGACTGGGCAGATAGAGAGGGATAGAGAATGGGCTGAGAGAGAGAGAGGGAGAGAGACTGGGCAGGAGAGAGAGAGACCGGGATGAGAGACAGAGAGACAGAGAGATTCAGCTGAGATAGAGAGAGTGAGAGACTGGGCTGAAAGAAAGAGAGAGAGAGCCTGGGCATTGAGAGAGAGAGAGACACTGGGCAGAGAGAGTGAGAGAGAGAGACTGGTTAGAGAGAGAGAGAGAGAGACACTGAGCTGAGAGAGAGAGAGAGATAGAGAAGGGGCTGAGAGAGAGACAGACGGTGCTGAGAGAGAGAGACTGGGCTGAGAGAGAGAGAGTCGGAAACTGGGCAGAGAGTGAGGGAGAGAGACTGGTCGGCAGAGAGAGAGAGAGAGAGGGAGAGACTGGGCACAGAGACAAAGAGTGAGACTGTTCTGAGAGAGAGAGAGAGACTGGGCTGAGAGATAGAGAGAAACTGGGCTGAGAGAGAGAGACAGACTGGGCTGAGAGAGAGAGAGAGACTGGACAAAGAGAGAGAGAGACTGGGCAGAGAGAGAGAGGGTAGAGAGAGAGAGAGAGAAAAAGGGAGAAAGACTGGGCAGAGAGAGAGGGAGAGAAAGAGAGTGAGAGACTGGGGTGGGGTGAGAGAGAGAGAGAGAGAGAGAGAAACTGAGCTGAGAGAGAGAGAGAGACTGAGTTGCGAGAGAGTGAGAGAGACTGGGCAGAGAGAGAGAGAGAGACTGGGCTGAGATAGAGAGTGGGCAGAGAGAGAGTCAGGGCAGAGAGAGAGAGAGACTAGTCAGAGAGAGGGAGAGAGAGTGGGCAGAGAGAGAGGGAGAGAGACTGGGCAGATAGAGAGAGAGAGACTGGGCAGACAGAGAGACTGGGCTGCGAGAGAGTGACTGGGCAGAGAGAGAGAGAGACACTGGGGAGAGAGTGAGAGAATGGGCAGAGAGAGAGAGAAAGAGAGACTGAGCTGAGAGAGAGAGAGACACTGAGCTGAGAGAGAGAGAGAGATTGGGCTGAGAGAGAGAGACTGGGCTGAGAGAGAGAGGGAGAGATACTGGGCCGGAGAGAGAGAGAGACCGGGCTGAGAGAGAGAGACAGAGAGACTGGGCTGAGAGAGAAAGAGAGAGAGACTGGGCTGAAAGAAAGAGAGAGGGAGCCTGGGCAGAGAGAGAGAGAGAGAGAGAGACTGGGCAGGGAGAATGAAAGAGAGAGAGAGACTGGGTAGAGAGAGAGAGGGCAGAGAGAGAGAGACTGATCAGAGAGAGAGAGAGAGAGAGGGAGAAACTGGGCAGAGAGAGAGAGAGAGACACTGAGCTGAGAGATAGAGAGACTGGGTAGAGTGAGAGAGAGAGAGAGAGAAGGGGCTGAGAGAGAGAGAAACTAGACAGAGAGAGTGAGAGAGAGAGACTGGTCTGAGAGACAAAGAGTGAGGCTGTGCTGAGAGCAAGAGAGAGAGAGATAGAGAACTGAGCTGAGAGAGTGAGAGACTGGGCTGAGAGAGAGAGAGAGACTGGGCTGAGAGAGAGACTGTGCTGAGAGACAAAGAGAGAGAATGTGCTGAGAGAGATAGAGAGAGACTGAGCAGAGAGAGAGAGACCTGGGAGAGAGAAAGAGAGAGACAGACTGGGCAGCGAGAGAGAGAGAGAGACTGGGCTGAGAGAGAGAGGGAGAGAGACTGGGCCAGAGAGAGAGAGACCGGGCTGAGAGAGAGAGAGACAGAGAGACTGGGCTGAAAGAAAGAGAGAGGGAGCCTGGGCAGAGAGAGAGAGAGAGAGAGAGAGAGACTGGTTAGAGAGAGAGAGGGCAGAGAGAGAAAGAGACAGGTCAGAGAGAGAGAGAGAGAGAGGGAGAAACTGGGCAGAGAGAGAGAGACACTGAGCTGAGAGATAGAGAGAGAGACTGGCTAGAGAGAGAGAGAGAGCGACTGGGCTGAGAGAGAGAGAGACACTGAGCTGAGAGATAGAGAGAGAGACTGGCTAGAGAGAGAGAGAGAGACTGGGCTGAGAGAGAGAGAGACACTGAGCTGAGAGAGAGTGAGAGAGATAGAGAAGGGGCTGAGTGAGAGAGAGAGAGGTTGCTGAGAGAGAGACAGAAACTGGGCAGAGAGTGAGGGAGAGAGACTGGTCGGCAGAGAGAGAGAGAGAGGGAGAGACTGGGCAGAGAGACAAAGAGTGAGACTGTTCTGAGAGAGAGAGAGACTGGGCTGAGAGAGAGAGGGAGAGAGACTGGGCCGGAGACAGAGAGACCGGGCTGAGAGAGAGTGAGACAGAGAGACTGGGCTGAGAAAGAGAGAGAGAGAGACTGGGCAGGGAGAATGAGAGAGAGAGAGACTGTGTAGAGAGAGAGAGGGCAGAGAGAGAGAGAGACTGGTCAGAGAGAGAGAGAGAGAGAGAGGGAGAAACTGGGCAGAGAGAGAGAGAGAGACACTGAGCTGAGAGATAGAGAGAGAGACTGGCTAGAGAGAGAGAGAGAGAGACTGGGCTGAGAGAGAGAGAGACACTGAGCTGAGAGAGAGAGAGAGATAGAGAAGGGGCTGAGTGAGAGAGAGAGAGGTTGCTGAGAGACAGAAACTGGGCAGAGAGTGAGGGAGAGAGACTGGTCGGCAGAGAGAGAGAGAGAGAGAGGGAGAGACTGGGCAGACAGACAAAGAGTGAGACTGTTCTGAGAGAGAGAGAGACTGGGCTGAGAGAGAGAGAGAAACTGGGCTGAGAGAGAAAGGGACAGACTGGGCTGAGAGAGAGAAAGAGAGAGACTGGATGAAAAGAGAGAGAGAGAGACTGGGCAAAGAGAGAGAGAGACTGGGCAGAGAGAGAGAGACTGGGCAGAGAGAGAGAGAGAGAGAGACTGGGCAGAGAGAGAGAGATAGAGTCGGCAGAGAGAGAGAGACTGGCAGAGAGAGAGAGGGCAGAGAGAGAGAGAGCGACTGGTCAGAGATAGAAAGGGAGAACGACTGGGCAGAGAGAGAGGTAGAGAAAGAGAGAGAATGAGTAGAGAGAGACTGAGCAGAGAGTGAGAGACTGGGTGGGGGGGAGGAGAGAGAGAGAGAGAGAGAGAGAAACTGATCTGAGAGAGAGAGAGAGAGACTGAGTTGCGTGTGAGTGAGAGAGACTGGGCTGAGAGAGAGAGAGAGAGAGAGAGACTGGGCAAAGAGAGAGAGAGAGACTGGGCAGAGAGAGAGAGAGAGAGAGAGAGACTGGGCAAAGAGAGAGAGAGAGACTGGGCAGAGAGCAAGAGATAGAGTCGGCAGAGAGAGAGAGAGAGACTGGGCAGAGAGAGAGAGAGGGGCAGAGAGAGAGAGAGACTGATCAGAGAGAGAGAGAGAGGGTGAGACTAGGCAGAGAGACAAAGAGTGAGACTGTTCTGAGAGAGAGAGAGACTGGGCTGAGAGAGAGAGAAGGACACTGAGCTGAGAGATAGAGAGAGAGACTGGGTAGAGAGAGAGAGAGAGATAGAAGGGGCTGAGAGAGAGAGAAACTAGGCAGAGAGAGAGTGAGAGAGAGACTGGGCTGAGAGACAAAGAGTGAGACTGTGCTGAGAGCAAGAGAGAGAGAGATAGAGAACTGAGCTGAGAGAGAGAGAGACTGGGCTGAGAGAGAGAGAGAGAGACTTGGCTGAGAGAGGGAGAGAAAATGGGATGAGAGAGAGAGAGACTGGGCAGAGAGAGAGATAGAGTCGGCACAAAGAGAGAGACTGGGCAGAGAGTGAGAGGGCAGAGAGAGAGAGAGACTGGTCAGAGAGAGAGAGAGAAAGGGAGAAAGACTGGGCAGAGAGAGAGGGAGAGAAAGAAAGAGATTGAGCAGAGAGAGACTGAGCAGAGATTGAGAGACTGGGGGGGAGGAGAGAGAGAGAAACTGAGCTGAGAGAGAGAGAGAGAGACTGAGTTGCGAGAGAGTGAGAGAGACTGGGCAGAGAGAGAGAGAGACTGGGCTGAGATAGAGAGTGGGCAGAGAGAGAGAAAGACTGGGCAGAGAGAGAGTCAGAGCAGAGAGAGAGAGAGAGAGAGACTAGTCAGAGAGAGAGAGAGAGATGGGGGGAGAGAAACTGGTCAGACAGAGAGAGAGGGAGAGAGACTGGGCAGACAGAGAGAGAGAGACTGGGCAGACAGAGAGAGACAGGGCTGCGAGAGAGTGATTGGCCGGAGAGAGAGAGAGAATCTAGGCAGAGAGAGAAATGGGCAGAGATAGAGAGGGAAAGGGAGAGAGACTGGGCAGATAGAGAGGGATAGAGAATGGGCTGAGAGAGAGTGAGGGAGAGAGACTGGGCAGGAGAGAGAGAGACTGGGCTGAGAGAGAGAGAGACAGAGATTCACCTGAGATAGAGAGAGTGAGAGACTGGGCTGAAAGAAAGAGAGAGAGAGCCTGGGCAGAGAGAGAGAGAGAGAGACACTGGGCAGAGAGAGTGACAGAGAGAGAGACTGGTTAGAGAGAGAGAGAGACACTGAGCTGAGAGAGAGAGAGAGATAGAGAAGGGGCTGAGAGAGAGACAGACGGTGCTGAGAGAGAGAGACTGGGCTGAGAGACAGAGAGAAACTGGGCTGAGAGAGAGAGAGACAGACTGGGCTGAGAGAGAGAGAGAGGGAGAGACTGGACAAAGAGAAAGAGAGAGACTGGGCAGAGAGAGAGAGAGAAAGGGAGAAAGACTGGGCAGAGAGAGGGAGAGAAAGAGAGAGATTGGGCAGAGAGAGACTGAGCAGAGAGTGAGAGACTGTGGGGGGGAGGAGAGAGAGAGAGAGAGAGAGAAACTGACCTGAGAGAGAGAGAGAGAGACTGAGTTGCGAGAGAGAGAGAGACTGGGCTGAGAGAGACTGAGAAAGACTGGGCAGAAAGAGAGAGAGACTGGGCAGAGATAGAGAGTGGGCAGAGAGAGAGAAAGACTGGGCAGAGAGAGAGTCAGGGCAGAGAGAGAGAGAGACTAGTCAGAGAGAGGGAGAGAGAATGGGCAGAGAGAGAGGGAGAGAGACTGGGCAGACAGAGAGAGAGAGACTGGGCAGACAGAGAGAGACTGGGCTGCGAGAGAGTGACTGGGCAGAGAGAGACAGTCTAGGCAGAGAGAGAGACTGGACAGTGAGAGTGAGAAAGAGACTGGGCAGAGAGAGAGACAGAGAGACTAGGCTGAGAGGGACAGAGTGAGACTGGGCTGAGAGAGAGAGAGAGAAAAGGGGATGAGTGAGAGAGAGACTGGGCAGAGAGACAGACTCTGCTGAGAGACAAAGAGTGAGAATGTGCTGAGATAGAGAGAGACTGAGCAGAGAGAGAGACCTGGGAGAGAGAAAGAGAGAGACAGACTGGGCAGCGAGAGAGAGAGAGAGAGAGACTGGGCTGAGAGAGAGAGAGAGTGACTGGGCAGAGAGATAGAGAGATTCAGCTGAGAGAGAGAGAGAGACTGGTCAGAGAGAGAGAGAGAAAGGGAGACAGACTGGGCAGAGAGAGAGGGAGAGATCCTGGGCTGAAACAGAGAGGGTGAGAAACTGGGCAGTAGAGACAGAGACCGGGCTGAGAGAGGGACAGAGAGGCTGGGCTGAGAGAGAGAGAGACTTTGCAGAAAGAAAGAGAGGGAGAGCCAAGGCAGAGAGAGAGAGAAAGAGAGAGACTGGGCCGAGAGAGAGACTGGGCAGAGAGAGAGAGAGAGACTGGGCCGAGAGAGAGACTGGGCAGAGAGAGAGAGAGAGAGACTGGGAGGAGAGAAAGAGAGATAGAATGGGCAGAGAGAGAGAGAGAGAGACTGGGCTGAGAGAGACAGAGACACTGAGCTGAGAGATAGAGAGAGAGACTGGGTAGAGAGCGAGAGAGAGAGACTGGTCGGCAGACAGAGAGAGAGAGAGGGAGAGACTGGGCAGAGAGACAAAGAGTGAGACTGTTCTGAGAGAGAGAGAGAGAGAGACTGGGCCGAGAGAGAGACTGGGCAGAGAGAGAGAGAGAGACTGGGAGGAGAGAAAGAGAGATAGAATGGGCAGAGAGAGAGAGAGAGAGATTGGGCTGAGAGAGACAGAGACACTGAGCTGAGAGATAGAGAGACTGGGTAGAGAGCGAGAGAGAGAGAAGGGGCAGAGAGAGAGAGAGACTAGGCAGAGAGAGAGTGAGAGAGAGAGACTGGGCTAAGAGACAAAGAATGAAACTGTGCTGAGAGCAAGAGAGAGAGAGATAGAGAACTGAGCTGAGAGAGTGAGAGACTGGGCTGAGAGAGGGAGAGAGACTGGGCTGGAGAGAGAGAGAGACCGGGCTGAGAGAGAGAGAGACAGAGAGACTGGGCTGAGAGAGAGAGAGAGACTGGGCTGAAAGAAAGAGAGAGGGAGCATGAGCAGAGAGAGAGAGAGAGAGAGAGAGAGAGAGAGACTGGGCAGGGAGAATGAGAGAGAGAGACTGGGTAGAGAGAGAGAGGGCAGAGAGAGAGAGAGAGAGAGAGAGACTGGGCCGAGAGAGAGACTGGGCAGAGAGAGAGAGAGAGAGACTGGGAGGAGAGAAAGAGAGATAGAATGGGCAGAGAGAGAGAGAGAGAGACTGGGCTGAGAGAGACAGAGACACTGAGCTGAGAGATAGAGAGAGACTGGGTAGAGAGCGAGAGAGAGAGAAGGGGCAGAGAGAGAGAGAGACTAGGCAGAGAGAGAGTGAGAGAGAGAGACTGGGCTGAGAGACAAAGAGTGAGACTGTGCTGAGAGC